>CABHPQ010166006.1:70227-82748 GCA_902168405.1 Peromyscus aztecus
AGAGAGAGAGAGAGAGAGAGAGAGAGAGAGAGAGAGAGAGAGAGAGAGAGAGAGAGAGAGAGAAAAGCCAGCTGTGGTATCATGCACTTGTCACCCAGCACTGGAAGACAGGCAAATCTGTAGTGCCTGCTAGCCAGCCAGCCTGTTTGGCAAGTTGCAGGCCAGTGAAAAAAAGGTGGCTTATACATGAAGAATAATTCTTGAGGTTGGTACACACACACACACACACACACACACACACACACACACTAAAATCTGTACGTCATAGTGATACCCTATCTAAACAAACAGACAAAAAATAGTTAGTCCAGGGGTGCATTTAAGAGTATGTGTTGAAATGCTTTGATGAGACAAGTATATAACACGATGAAAAAGCTCTGTTTTTTTTTTCCTTCCACATTTCTCCTTCTCCATAATACAACCTATGGTGGTATAAAAAGATACCTTTCTGATGGAACGAAGACCAAAGAGCAAGTATGGCCTTCAAGGATCTGGTTCACATCATTTGGAGCTTCCCGGCCCTTACAGGCCATGGCGAGGGACCACTTGAATGGGAGGTCTCCAGAGGAAGCTACGGACCCACAGGAAGTGGGGAGATGAGTCAACAGGAGGGGTCCTTCCTCTGAGTCAGTCTGGTCTCAATGTGACTCTGGAGTGGGCACTGGACTCCCAAAGCCAAAACAGAATTAAGATCTGAAACCAAGAGTTTGCTCACAAAGGAGCCTTCACAGGAAGCTGGTTAGGGATGCCAGCTGAAGTCAAGCCGCAGCAGGGACTCTGTTCACTCTCTAACTTAGCCTGTTATTCTGACTTCCTGGGAACTGTGTGCCACCAACGGCTTCTAAGTAAGTCCCTCTCAGGGAACCAGCAACCAAGATGCAATTCTGAATTTCATGGGACAGGAGAATTTCTACTATGAAAATATGAAATCATTAACTTATTAAAAAAAGAACAAGGAAATGCAGCAGTGATGAGCATGGACATACACGGTGGTACTAAGTTCAGAATTAACTTCCAAGGAATCAAACACAGAGCACACAGGGGACAGGACTAACTGCATTAATGTGGACACAGTGCTCGGTCATTTATCACATTTTTCCCAGAATTCAAGCCCTTTTCTCCCAAACTCTAAAAATGAAACTAACAGAAACCTTCAAGCTTCATCTTTACTTTCCTCTCAGAAGTTTCCTAACTCACTACTTCAGGATGAACATTTATCTCGAAATTTAATTTTCTGTAGGAGAGATTCAAATTGTTGTCAGGCTGTGTTTTGCCTCTTCTTCACCTACACTCATGGGAAGGACGCTGCATTCATAAAACTGCAGATTCAATACTATCATTTCCATGGCGACAGAAGGCCACTTCACAGAGAATTATGATTTCATCAGGGCACCTTGAGGTGAGGAAAGTAGGTGGGAAATAAATGAACTATAAAAAGCGAAAGATAAATCATGTTTGTGTAAGTACAGGCCATGACCTCTCCGGTGGAGCCCACGCAGCCTTCTAAATGAGTTAACTCCTGTGCCCTGAGCTGCGAATTGCATTCTGAACACTTTACTGTGGCTGGTAACAGAACAGACACTTGGCTTTGGAGAGTCACAACCGTACCCGTGTAACTCGGGCATTTCATATGCATATGCGCGCACACACACACACACACACACACACACACACACACACACACACACACACGACAGAGGAAGGCAAAGGAGAAAGCTCAGTGGTCCACTTAGGCACCAGGGCTCCCTTCTGACAACTTCACTGCCTACTCGGAGACCTCACACTCTCTGAAGGAAGCCTCCGCATGCAATGGCTGTCAGTAGTGGGAGAAAGGATTGCTGGCTTCAGCTCACAGAAATCTCAGTATACTGTAGGCCCTTTTGAATTGCCTTGTGGGAGTATACCATTGGAACAACAGCTTAACAATGTTCTAATTGTGTTAGACCTAGTCCCCAAAGACAAGCGAACAGTTAACCTTGAGTGATAAAGTAGCAAAAAGAAGTTTGATTTCCAATCCAATGAATTCATTTTTATTTCAAAAGAAACCAACCTTAAATCTCTACCTCACATTCCCAGGGGTCCAGTCAAGGAGGAACTATGCTACTTTCTCTGAAGTTTGTGTTGTCTGCAAAACAAACGCCTGGGTGTTTTAAATCTCTCCCAACCGAAACACTGAGCCAGCTCCTGTGACCAGGCCCCAGGGCTTGGGACAGACCTCTACTTTTCTTAGAGCCGTGTTAAATATAATCCACCCTCACCCCGTCTCTTCCTCTGCTCTTAATCCTTTAGGCCTAAAGACAACAGGGAAAGAATGGCACCATTGTGGTCCACTAGAGGTGCTTGTGTCAAGGTTGAGGGTTTTCTTAATTCCACTCATGATAGCTTGTACCTTGTTCTTTTCTGCTTCGTGTACTCTATTTCAGTCATGTGGTCATGAAGATATTGCTTTTGTTGAGTATATTTGCCTATAAAAATAAACAAAGGGGCTCACAAAGCTTGACTATTACCAAAGAAAGCCATATTTTTGTTTTAAGGGTTAATGAAAATTCAGACTTACTTGTTTTTCCTCCCCTAGCTATGAGTAACTTGAGTGTCAAAACTGAGGCAAATCTTTCCGATGGGGCCATATTCTCCAGTCCCCCGTCCTTTGCTCAGGCTAATGTATTATTTGTCTTTGATCCTCCAAGGTCCATCAATGCACTATGCTCTCCAGCCTCATCCACTGTCCAGGCTGTATCTCTCACCTCTCTTGCAATGCACCACAACCTCTCTTGTGGAGGGCAGTGGTGCTTCTTGCTCTGAAAACGCCACACAGGCATTTACAGACCTGCCCAAATGCTGTTTTAAAGAATGACCATGCAGTCTTCAGGCTTGTGGTGACAAAGACCCTTTGGCCAAACTTGAGTAAGTTCCTCCAGGTCCTCTTTCTGATGCGTTCCAGGCAGCCTCCAGCCTGGCTACACTAGTAGTAACAAGACTCCTGATGGACCCCTGCTGACACCTGAGTACCTGTGACATATGATCAACTTCCTCACCCTTCCCTTTGTCTGTGTCTTAGTCAGGGTCTCTGTTGCTGTGATGAAACACCATGACCAAAAAGCAAGCCGAGGAGGAAAGGGTTTATTTGGCCTGCACGTTGAAGGGGTTAAACTCTCCCACTTTTACAACTGAATTTAGGTTTCAGTCTCTGGGAGGGGTAAACAGGTGTCTCTCCCAACGAAGGGCCATTTGTCAATGAATTACATTCAGGGATGAGGGAGAGAGCATGGACAAGGCCTGAGTCAGCCCCACAATGTCTCAAGGACAGTTCCTGCAATCCCCTTGAAACTTACCCAAGTATGTCCAAAGATAAAACCTCCACCAATTAAAAGAATGCTAATGTAACTGCTGCTTGCTTAACCAATTATGTTCGATGACCTAACTGTTCCTGAAATTCCCCTAGCTGTGCTTAAAAGGAGCCTGCACGCTGCTCTCAGGGTCATAGCCATTTTGCACAGGTGAGCAACCCCACATATGCTGGAATATTAATATACACTCTTTACTCTTACATACTATTTGAATCCGGGGTCTTCCTTCAGCATTTCCTCAGACCCTACAACTTCAGCATTGCTGTTCATCACTGAAGGAAGTCAGGGCAGGAACTCAATCAGGCCAGGGTCCTGGAGGCAGGAGCTGAGGCAGAGGCCACGGAGGAGTGCTGCTTACTGGCTTGCTTCCCATGCCTTGTTCAGCTTACCTTCCTATAGAACCTAGAACCCAGGACCAGCAGCCCAGGGATGGCACCACTCACCTTGGGCTGCCCGCACCCCCATTGATCACTAAATGAGAAAATGCCTACAGCTGGATCTCAAGGAGGCATTTCCTCAGCTGAGGCTCCTTCCTCTCTGATGACTCTATAGCTTGTGTCAAGTTGACACACAAAACCACCCAGTACAGTCTGCCTTCAGAGCATCCAGACTGGGTTAGCAAAAAGGTCCTGCTCATGGAGTCTGCTCTTAGCAAGTTCAGGCCACTGACCCATCGCTCTGTTCCTTGACTATGAAGCCTTCCTTCTCTTTTGCCTTTCGAGTTAAACATCCCACCGGAATTACCCTGGCACCTCTGCAATAATCCCGAGTAAGGTCACTCTTGAGGATTATAGCAGTTGTTTCTTGAACCTGCCTTTATCCTCAAATGAATAAAGCACACCTCCAAGTAGCTGACAGTCTACTAAGTAAAGACTCGCAACAACCCAATGTGAGTGCTGCCTAGAACGAGGAACAAGAACAGGGCTGCCTGCCAGCAAGAATCAGCAGAGCTCACACAACAGCACTGATTTAGTTTTTATTCAGTGTAATCATCCTGGTCACTCATTTTGTATAATTACATCGGTCCTTATTAGCGTAGCCCGTTTCTCATTGCGTATGAATATTTTAGGATGATACAGAAAGGTATTGAAAACAGGCCCTCAGATAAAAAGTATGACCACAGAGAATCCCAGCAAAAGCAGTGTGCAGCTTAGTCATATAAAATACCACCTGAATTTCCTACAGGAACACTGAGTCGAGGCGACTACTGAAAAGCCATCTGGGCATATTTAGCTGAGTCACAAGACAGTATAACGACAGTCAGAGTTTCCCTACATGAACAGCAGGGGACATTCCAGAGGATGCAGAGAGGTCTCAGCGGTTAAGAGAGCAAACTGCTTTTCCAGGGGAGCACAGTTCAAGTCCCAGTACCCGTCAGAAAGTTCACAACTGCCTGTAATTCCGGTTCTAGGGCACCTGATGCCTCTAGCCTCTGAGGGCACCCACACTCATGTGCTTAGAATAAAATCAGTCTTAAAAAGGAGGAGGAGGAGAAGAGGAAGCTGTGGTAGCAGTAATAATAAAAATAATGATTTCTAAGTGATAATAACAGGACTGAGGAGGTGGCTCGGCTGGTGAAGGTACTTGTGCCCGAAGACCTGAGTGCAGTCCCTGGAACCCACATGCTGGAAAACGAGAACTGACTCCTGCGAGCTGTCACCCAATCTCTGCATTTCTGCTGTGGCATGTGCACGTGCATTCATACTCTCTCTGTCTCTCTGTCTCTGTCTCTGTCTCTGTAAATACATAAATAAAATGCAAGCTTTTTTTAAAGCTTGACTGTGCGGGGTTGGGCGAAAGTTGTCCTCTGACCTTCACATTCGTGTATGGCACATACACACACACACACATACACATTCATTCATCACACTCACACACATTCATTCATCTCACACACATATTCATTCATCACACACACACATTCATTCAACCACATACACATTCATTCATCACACACTCACACACATTCATTCATCACATACACACTCACACACATTCATTCATCACACACACTCACACATACACTCACACACATACATTCATTCAGTCACACACACATTCATTCATCACACACACATTCATTCAATCACACTCACACACTCACACACATACATTGGTTCATCACACACACACATACACACTCACATACATTGGTTCATCACATACACACTCATACACATACATTCATTCAGTCACCCCCACACACTCACACACATTCATTCATTCACCCCCCCACACAAAGTTTACCAAATTCTGTGAAGAGGTGCTTTAAACAGTCTCTGTTTTTAATCTCCTCTCAACTTCATGCAGACGCATTGATGATTCTCTCACAATGCTTTCCCTCCAAAGCTGACTTAGTACCAGGGAGTGACCAAGGTGCGAGAGAGGAGCAGAACCGGATGATGTGAGAGGGAGAGAGCCACTGGGTTAGACACCGTCCAACACAGGTGAGAATGAGCCACGCCACGTGAACGGGGCAGAAAAGCCCTGAGATAGGGCCTGAGGTCCTGCTCTCACAGACGCTTTTTATTGGAGCCTCACTGCTTTCTGGAGACCCTCGTCTTTGAGTCTCTTTGAGTGTTCACGTTCACGTTCATTCTTATCAAGTCTGCCTGATAAGACTTGATAAGCGGAGCCTGTGACAGGTTGGTCTGGTCCTAAGATAACTTCTCAGAAACTCAGCCCCCCAAGAGCAGAGCGGTGGGCACTTCAGCCTTCCCCTGAGCTTTGCCTAACGTAACTCTAACAAGTGGTCCAATGTGGAAAAAAGAAGCTTTGTTTTGGGATGTGACAAAAGATGGGCCGAGGGGCAAAGAACTGATGCTCTTTTTTTTTTTTTTTTTTTGATTCCTTGGATTGTTAATGCATGTATTGCTGCAAGATTCTTTTGGGCGTGGATTCTAAATTAAAAAGCAAAATAAAATCTTCATGAATCTGTGGCACAAGGTTTTCTAAATTCAAATATTTCCCTGGATAAAACACTCCGATGCCTGTAGACACAGGTTCTCATTTTTCTGTTGCTTTTGCCAAGTAGGCAGAAGGAGAGGATGGACCATGCGAGAGATCAGAAGTGGCCATTGCGGGACAGATGATGAGTCAAAGCTACTGGTCCTGTTGGGCTTTCTGGGATTGTCTGTGGCAGCCTTATGCTAACGACACATCAGAGGCCATCTGACCATGCACGATGCTCCTTGATTGGCACACAACATAACTGAACATAACTGCCAAGGCGGCAGGCTCCTGTGTGTGATGCTAACATGATGGACGATGAGTGGAAATGAGTGACATGGAGGGTGGCAATAACAAACACAGAGAGTGATTGGACAGGAGAGAAAAAACAAAGGTATTTTTCTACGCTACCATGAGACTGTGTTTGTGGTCTTAATCTCCCACCAGCTCTTGTTACATACTCTACATTCCCCCAAGGCATCTAACCGGCTTCCCTCGGTGCCTTTCGCCCCTACAGAAGCAGCCAGGAAGACAGTCTCTGCTTCAGAGCGTATAATACCTGCTACACTTTCGTAGGTTTCGGTTCACACATGAAGGGTTGGAGTGTTGTTTGGTCCCCTAAGGACTTCATCTAGAACCACACCTTCCTAACTCTGCCACCCTTTAATACAGCTTGTCAGGTTGTGGTGACCCCTAACCAAACAATTATTTTGCTGCTCCTTCATAACTGTGATTTTGCTACTGTTTTGAATCATAATGTAAATATCTGTGTTTTCTGATGGTCTTAGGCCACCCTGTGAAAGGGTCATTCAACCCTCAAAGGGTCATGACCCACAGGTTGAGAAATACTCATCTAGAGCGTCACTTCATGGGGGCATCAGTGTCACAGACATTGCCGAATGACCTGCAATGTCAGAATTCAGCTGAGACAGGCTCCAACCAGACAGAGTGAGCTCAAACTTCCAGGGTAAAAAATAGTTTATGGTAACAAGAGTAGCAAGGCTTAAAAATGTAAAAAATGGACGCAAAGCATGCAAAATTTTTGTGTATGTATATACACAAGTGTGTGTGTGTGTGTGTGTGTGTGTGTGTGTGTGTGTGTGTGTTGAGGGGTGGAGACACAGCACACACAAAGGTCATCAGAACAACCTATGGGAGTTGGGTTTTCCCTTCTACTGTGTTAGTCCCTGGGATCAAACTCAGGTCATCAAGCTTGACAGCAGGCATCTCCAGCCATGTCCCTGCATTGCCCCAGCCCACAACCTGGATTTTTAAATTGCATATTCTGGGGATTGAACTCTGGTCCTCACGCCCGCAAAGCAAGCATTTTACAGACGGAGCCATTTCTTCAACCCTGACGTGAGCTAGGTTAAGGAGCTAGGGACAAGGACTCTCTGCGACTTGTCTCAGCATCTACTCTGACCTGTAGTTAGTTAAGTATACAGATGCGGCTTTATTCTTCAAGGAAGCCCACTGTTTACCAGCTTTGTATTTGTCTTTATCACTCTTCAGTGGGGACAGAAGAGTGCCCCCATCTCTTCACCTCTCACCTCTGCCCCTAGTGCGGTTCCATCTCTTTCTTTTCCCAGCAGAGGCAGGGCAGGGGAGAGGGGGTGTCTCATTCACATAAACTCACCCATGCAAACTGGCTCCCACATGACTGGGTTTCAAGATCATTACCTTTCTAACAGAAATGTAGAAAATAAAATCCTGCCCTGAAAAGTGGTGATCCATAACAACATATGGTAGAGAATGCCTTGAACAGAGGTTTTAACCGAGAATTAAATTCGTTTTGCTTCCGGAAAGAGCTAATTTCCTAAAATTATGAAATGCTCCATTCTAAAAACGATTGCACAGAAATTTATTGAGGTTTAAACACACATGGAAAGCGTCTCCCCCACTGAGGCACTAAAGCCTCAAGTCCCAACAGAGATTCCTAGGGAGGCGGGTCAGCAGGAGCCTGACCAAGGTCCAGAAGCTGCTGCAGTCTTGGAGGAGGCCCTGGGGAGTCTCCACAATCATCTTCACAGAAAGGAAATACTGAAAGCACACAATATGCTGTTCTCTCACTCTCATCTGTAGGGCTTGCATGATACCTGCCCACTGAGGAAAGACAACTGGCAGGAAATGGGCTGATAACCCGTGTCTGCATGGGCATCCACCTGGGACCACAGTGTTACCACCAGGTCAGGAAAAGGCATTTGGGATGAAATGCGCTCTCCCAGTGGGGCCCAACAGCTACCCGAGGAGAGTTTCTCCACAGGAAATGTGACTGGATGAGGTTCTAATGCAGTTCTGTCACCTTGGCAGTGGGAAGCGTGTATCTGCCAGACAGCCACTTTGTGTGCAAACTCACAGTGACTTCCTGAAAGTAAATAACAGTACATTAAACCTCACCTCTAAGCAACCATTGCAACTCAGTGTATAACACCAGTGGCTGACGTGTTTCTGCATAATTTGGGCCAGACATGTGGTATGAATGAAGAATACCTTAGTTCCTGGAGAAGTGCACCATTTCCCACTGACCAACCTAAGTCGAAACATAAGGACTCCACAAGACTGAGTGAAAATTAGTATTTTATTTGATTTGAGACAGGGTCTCACTCTGTAGACCTAGCTGGTCTGCAACTCACTATGTAGACCAGGCTATCTCACTGAGGTCTGCCTGCCTCTTGCCGGGATTAAAGATGTGTGCTACCATGCCCAGTAAAATTGGCATTTTATAAGTAGCATATAGCATTTCTCAGACAGTCTTTATGGCTTGGATAGAAGTATAATAAGATGTATAATGATATTGATACACAATGAATTTTCTGTGTATGAGCTTCAATCCTAACCATAGGATTCACACTAGCCTACCTAAAGTAGCATTGTTTGGTTTCTGGAATGGGATGAGATAAGAGTTTACCATGTATACACTACAGTAAGATGTACTGGTGCTATAATGGGATGGAATGAGAGTTTACCATGTACACACTACAGTAGGATATACTGGTGCCATCTATAATGGGATGAAATGAGAGTTTACCATGTACACACTACAGTAAGATGTACTGGTGCTATCATACATGAGCTTTCTGTGCCTCTTATGGATTGCTTTGTTAAAGAAGAGGACAAAGACCTTTGGTATTCACCAGCAGGTGAAGGTTAAACTCTACTGCAACAGGAACAAGAGGCAGATGGATTTGATGAATACAGGAACGAGACAAGTGAGGAAATCGGTGGATGGGGCATTGCTAAAGGGTGACATCAAGGGTGGAGGAATTCTTACTGGAGGTAGGCAAGGGATTTCCAAACGGCAGAAGCATCTGATCAGAAGCCAGAGACATTCTGGGAGGGGCTTCACTAAACTAATTGGTAGGAGGACTCTAAAGTCGGGCCAGGGCTGGGCAGATACAGAAGGCTAAGGCTGTGAACACAGCTCGGAGGAGCCTTACCAAAACCTGGTTAAGGGTGGAATTTACTATTATTGTGTAATTATTTACCAGTTACTACCCTTCAGTAAACGTATAGTTTCAAGACTGCCAAGACTGCAGGAGAGGCCAACATCATATAGATAATAGATACATTTCAAGTTAATTTTGAGCGCAAGTCCTGGCCGGCTATGAGTCCCTTGAGGCTGATAGTCTACGACTGTCAAAACGAGGGTTAACGTTTCTGTACAGCCAGGAAGACAGTTTGTCATCACCTCACTTAGAGTTTACAGTCCTCATTCCTCTCCTCTGCAGATGGAGTGGCATAAAGTAGCCTGGACTCCAGAGACACGCCAGGGAAGGAAGGCAGATCAGCGTCTCGTGCTTCTGCACGAACACTGACTATTGACATGTGAGTGTGGTCTTGTACTTACAAGTGAGGGCTGGGAAGCTTCAGAAATGGCATCAGTGTGACATCTGGGAACTGGCCAAACTAAATCAAAACATTAACCTCTGGGGCTGGAGAGATGGCCTCGTGGTTAAGAACACTTGCTGCTCTTCCAGAAGACCCAAGTGTGGTTCCTAATGTCCGGTGGTCCACAAACACCTGTAACTGCAGCTCCAGAGGATCCAACACTCCCCACTGGCTTCCGTGAATACAGGAAAGCACATACATATACATGGCGTTCACTCACATAGACACATACACACATGCTTAAATAAAAATAAATGAAAAAAATTAAACCAATAACATGAACTCTCTGCAAATGCCAAAGAGGAAGCTTTGATCTTCTTACGGGGAATAGAACAGAAACATCTTCAGCTGAAAAGTAACCCAAGAATTAAAGTGCTCTGATGATAACTACAGTGTTTAATTCTGCTGTAGCCCATGTATGTAACCATGGCAACACCAGACCCAGATACAAGAGTGAAAAAAAAAAAAAAAAAAAAGGACCCCTTCACATTATGGCTTTCTGATGTATAGTTTTAATTTCCTTGAAGAAATGGCTAACATTAAATCAGTTCTTTTTTTCCTTTTTTCCCTCTCCATGAAAACTGTCAGTTCTGCAGGGTAAAAGCATTCAACCTGGGCAAATAAACACCTGAAATAGTTTTATTTTGTTTTGTTTTCTGGAAAGTTCTGTCAACATTTCCCTATTCAAGACATAATTTTTATTTATTATTATTATTTTTTTTACATACAAACAGGCATCTCACATGATCCCTTTTCCCCTCCAGTCTGAAGTGTCAATTAGTGATGTGACTTTATCATCATTTCAGACCTGCACTACCCAGCACAGCCACCAGCGGCCACATGCAGGTGCTGAGCATCTGCAACTCACTTATCTAAGCTTCTGTAAGCTATAAACAGAAAAACACACGGGGTGTCAAAAACAGAGTTAAAAAAATAAAAGAGACAACCCAAACAATAATTTTATTTTGACTTCATGTTGAAATGCAGTATTTTAGATATGTGAGGCTAAATAAAATGTAATACTGAAATGATGTCAACTAGAAAATGCTAACTGTCGTATGTGGCTCATCTGGCTTTCTGTTGGCTAGCCCGACATGAGGCGCTTCCGTGGGGGAGGCGGTTTTCCCTAGCCATCTGAGCAGAGCGAGTATTTCACACTTCAGGAATAGCACACAGCAGAGACACATGATGACCCTCCCCGGGGCCCATCTGCTCAGACATGGATTCAGTTATTATACAATCTTTTTCTCATGTCTAAAAGGTAACTGCCTTTACTTCTCGTGACAATTAGGTATGCATCAAGCACCAATACTAACCACAACACTAAAACCTGCCCTGATTCAGAAAACTCATGACCACACATCTCTAAATGTATGAAAGGCACAGAGCCACTTTTGCCCTTTTCATGTGCCTTATGTACCTGCCAGTTAATATGGTGACTAATTTGAGGTTATCTGGGCTGGGTGATACTAATCACTACATTTTATAATTTTACAATGGTAAGTAAAGCCCAACACTCAATTGCACACCTGGGATTGACTGTATTTGCTGCAAAGAGTAAAGTATGAACTACAGACTGGAATCTTAACTACCTGGAAGGTCTGACAGCTGAATCTATACTATTTATAGTACATTATGAGGAAATAACTTTCGTTCATTTACTTTATTGGGCTTAAGTGCTTTGAATGCATTTAAATGTCAATGCATTTATCCCTAGAACATCAGGACTAACAACAATGATGTAAGAGAGAGATTCTGTTTATAAAATGAATAATTTGCTATGCAAATGTTACACAGGAGAAAAATACAGCATGGGGTTTTGGTGGGTGCCCATCCCACAAATAATCCTGTAATTGAGAGACTGGTAGAAAATAAGTAGTTATTCTCTAGCAAATTGGAGATCACAATTCACAAATGACCTGAGTTTGCGGCCTCTGACATGTCAGAAGTCATTTCCATATTTAAACGTTCTCTTCTTCCTGTGGTGCTGCCCAGATAACTAGCGGGTGGACAGGAACCCGCTGAACAAGTAGGTGGTATGTAAGAATATCTCACACCGACCAGAAGTCAGCAGGGCTCTCAGACAGTGGAGCGGAGCATGGGACAAAGCAGGCTCCAGAAATACAAAGGCTGAAATCATCTGTTTGCAGAACTACCTTCCTCCAGGGATTTCAGATGAAATTCAAATAGGAAAACACTAAAAAATGATAAAAGTGGAATTTTTCCAGACTTCTTTAATGTAGGTATGCATATGATGCATGATGTGTATGTGTGTGCGCGCGCACACACACACACACACACACACACACACACACACGAGTGTTCAGTGTGCTGCAT
>CABHPQ010166007.1:0-15028 GCA_902168405.1 Peromyscus aztecus
TCCTGGATAGTTCTGTTCTGCCCTGGCTGGGCTCTTTCCCCAGACAGTGTTCTGACTCAGCAGCACAACTGCTTCAGACACAGGTCAGCTTTACTGTTTTCCTAGAAAGGTCCTTTCTCTAATAGGAAAGCTTTTTCTCAGATTTTCTTTTTGCCACTGTGGACCTATCAACCCGGGACTTGTAGGAAAGCAGGCAACTGTGCTGTTCCCACTGGCTTTAGTTTTGTTTGTTCATTAGCAATCTTCCCCTGGGTCCTGCACCTTCCTGCCTCAGCTCTGTGCTCCAGGAAGTTTACCATTGCAGGAACCCTAGTATCCCCAAAATGTACTCCAACTCAGAGACTCTGGCCAGTCGCCTCTGGGTTTTTGGTCAGAAGCTAGGATACAATGCTAACAGAGTTTGCATTGCTTCAGGGGATCTTTGCATTAGGACAATAAGGAGCACCTTTTCATTCTGAAACACTCACTCAGAAACAAAACCCTTGATGCCTCAGCTGGGCTGTAACTGAAAAGCTTGGCTTTTTTGCTTTTCTCAGGCAAAGTTTCCTGTCCTTTTGGGCTCTCTGTAGCTCTTTTCCCACACTCTAAGCGTTTCCCTTAGGGTACTCTGACCCACTGTCTTTTACTAGCTTCAAGGAGACAGAGCTTAGAAGAGATTTTTAGAAACTTGTCCCTGCCTCCTGCATTGCAGGGAGGATTGTTAAAGCTTGAAAGAACTTAGAGAAGTTTTTTGCTGTCTTAAGAGATTTGTTGTTTTCCCTTAGAGCTAATCACAGGTGGTCCCCATACTAATATCTTCGGGTGATTCTAATTTGTCCTTCTGAGAAAGTTAGAGGCTTTAGTTTTGAGAGCTTTGGAGAAAGAGTAAAGCTTTTTAGAGATTTTTCCCCCAAAATTTTCCAAGAAAAGCTTTTAAGAGAAAGATTTTTTTCCCCCAGGAGAAAGACCAACTTTTTCCCAAAACTTCCCAACTTTAAACTTTTTGGCTTTTTACACCCCCATTTTTGCCTCAGGGAGAAATCACTTTCTCCTGCCGCTTGGACTTAGCATTTCAGCTGTCCCCAGGTTAAAAGCTTCCATAGGAAACTTTCTTTCCCATCAGCTCAAAGAAGCTTTTTTTACTACCCGTAAAGCCCAAAGATTTTTTTTCCCCAGTTTGCATTCAAAGCCCCCAAAGTTAGAAAATTGGAGAGTTTTTCTGTCTAGTTGCCTTACTTATCTTAAATTTTTTCTACCCAATCTTACACTTCTAAGTTTTTCCTACATTATATTATTCTATGCCTTATACTTATTTTTCAGATAGAAATTGAGAAAGGGATAGAAGATAGAAAATTTTGATAGAAGAGAATTACGCTGCAGCCTCGGACATCCTTCCAGTCCGCTTCCTTTTCTCTCGAGGATAAAACCCCTGCCCCTCAATATATATATAACATATATATTTTCCATAACACCGGCATGCCTTTCCACTGGCAGGGCTGACCCACACTTTCGCCAAAAACTCTGTAATAAAACTATTATTTTCCTTTATCTTTAGTCCTTATTACTTTGTCTTTAGTCCCTGTTCATTTGTCTTAGTCCCCCTTTTTCTTTTTCCCTTTTTTCTTCAGTCCCCCTTTTTCTTTTTCCCTTTTTTCTTCAGTTCCCCTTTTTCTTTTTCCCTTTTTTTTCTTTAGTCCCCCTTTTTTCTTTAGTCCCTTTTTTTCTTTTTTCTTTAGTCCCTGTTCAGGCGCCATTCTGTTGGGCGTTTACCCACCACCCCCACAGCTTCCCAGAGTTTTCTTGAGTGTGAGCAGCAGGAAATATTAGATAGAAAGATTTATTGCGGAGATAAACAGATAGAAAATAAAGGATAGCCTCGAGAGGGCCTGGAACCTTTTCCAACGGCCCCGACTGTCTCTGCCCCAGGGTTTTTATACAGACGCCAAGGGGGTGGAGCAAATGACCTCCTCCCCCAGCACAGCCAAGTGCAGACCATCTCAGACACCTGCACTCAGGCCCGTGGTCCTAATCATCCTCTATGTGGATCTGCTGGGTAAAGCCATGAGGAACCCAAGAACGGCCCCCCACAGGAAGGATTTGCCCTTTCAAAAGCTATCAACTTTAGAGTCTTCAAAAAAAGTTTTCTGAACTGTTTATTTAAAAAAATACCCATGTATATTTTCCAGTGTTGCCAAAAACATCTTTTTCCAAGTATATATAAATGACCTATGATACAAGATTCTAAGCAGTAAGTTTTCAGTTTGCTATGTGTTTCCTTGTGTTGTGCATAAACTGGGAAACTGGTGCTCACTGATTTTCATTCACATGCAGGAAAGCAAATAATTGCTGAACTTGTCTGTAGATGCTTTGTCCACACACTGGACTATCATGGCCCAAACATAATGTTTCTAGAGGAAACTGAGACTTGGTTAAAGCACAAACATGTTTGAGGAATTATTTTGTAATTTTTTAGAATATAAAAATTATTTGAAATTGAAAACAATTTTCAAAAATTGCTAATAGAAATTTCAGAGCTTTCTTCATACCTTCATTTTTTCCACTTAGAATCACATTCTAAAGCAGCCAAGATAATCATCCTTCCAGAGAAGGAAAATATCAATTCCCATCCATGGTAACAGAGGACACAAAACCTCACTCATGCAGAAGTTCTTCCCAACCTCAGGGACTTCCTTTCCTGCCCTTGTTTCCTCTTCACCTTGAGTCATTGGATCCTCTCTCTTTATGCTGGCTATCTCAGAAGGACAGAAACACTTTGTAGTATTTTCTACAAAAATGCAATTAAAGTTAATCAATAGTAAATAAGAACTAATTTTCTTCCATATGATATTTCTTCAAACTTCTTCACATATATGGAATTAACTTCTGTAGTGCTGAGTCTTAATGTTTTTAATATACTGTGATCACCTGAAGAACATTTTAAAAATGACCCAATCTTCAGAAATATATCCAAGCTCCTCCCCTTACTTCAGCACAAGACTAAGATGTGATGTGAGATTAGATTGCTAGGGAGTTAGGCACCAGTAGTTTCTTATACTTCCCCAGGCTATACCAAGATGGGTCAACAGATAAGGAAGCAATCAATAGCCACACTCCAATGAAATTTCATTATACAAAATTTCCAATAAACCCCATTTCTTACTTAGGGTTTCTATTGCTGTGAAGATACACCATGACCAAGTCAACTCTTATAAAGGAAAACATTTAATTAGGGCTGGCTTAGTTTCAGAGGTTTAGGCCATTATCTTCATGGCAGTGTGTACATGGAGAAGAAGCTGAGAGTTCTACATCTTGATCTGCAGGCAGCAGAAGCAACTGTGCCTTGAGTTTAGCTTGAGCATGAGACCTCAAATCATGCCCACACAGTGACACATTTCCTCCAACAAGGCCACATCTACTCTAACAAGGCCACACCTCCTAATAGTGCCACTCCCTATGGGCCAAGCTTTCAAACATATGAGTCTATAGGACCATACCTATTCAAACCACCACATTCCACTCCCTGGCCTCCATAGTCTTGTAGCTATAACATGGTGCAAAATGCCTTCAGTCCAACTTCTAAAGCCCCCATAGTCTATCACAGTCTAAACGATGTTTAACAGTCCAAAGTTCAAAGTCTCATCTGAGATTCATTCAATCCGCTATAAAATCAAAATGAAAAAAACAGGTCACATATTTGCAACATTTAATGTCACAGAATATACATTATTGTTCCAAAATGGATGAAAGGGAGGATAGTGAGGAAATAGTGGACCAGAGCAAGACCAAAAATCCAGCTAGGCAAACTAAATTTTGCATCTAAATGTCTGATGTCAAGTGCTCTGCAGATTTCAACACCTTTCAGCTTTGTTGACTGCCACACACTTCTTTCCCTTGGGCTAGTTCTACTCCCTGTTAGCAGCTGTCCTCAGCAGGTATCCAAGGGCTCTGGCATCTCCAACATTTTGGGGTCTCAAATGAACTATTACAGTTTCACACAATGGCCTTTCTGGACCTCCATGCAGGGACACTCCTGCCATATGCCTTGCCTCAGTGGCTTTCCTTAGTCACAGAGGGAGATTCTATAACCCTTTTCTTCTATCCTTGACTCTAAAGCCAGAACCATATGGCCAAAGCTGCCAAGTTCTGCTGCTTGCTAGAGCTGGAATATGGTCTTCTTGTTTAAATTACATCTTTACAAGATTTCTGTTTTCTGTTGAGCCCCATAAGACCCGGGCATGAGGCTCAGGATAACTTCCCAAGCCTAGCTCAAGTTTGGGGATCTGTCTTCAGACGTGACTCAGCTCTACCCGACCTAGAATCACTTCTGCCTAGATGATGCAAGATGGCATCATCTCATTGGCCCACTATCCTCACTCCATCCCCCCCATCACCCCGACCTATATAAGTCCACCCCTGATACTATAAAGCGGTTCCTGCTTTGACAAGACTCCCAGCTCAGTGTACTTCTCTCCTGTGGACAGGGGAGATCTGGGCCTTTGACACTCACTATTCCACTCAGCCCCAGGGAGAGACCGGCTGGACCAGTCTTGCCTCCATCCTACCTGTCAGTCAGTCTGACAGTTTTCCATGGTTTTCTTCACTATCTAAGCTTGGCTGTCCTAGAAATTTATCTGTAGACCAGGCGCTGGCCTTGAACTCAGAGATCTACATCCTTCAGTCTCCTCAGTGCTAGGATTAAAGGTTTGTACTCCCACACCTAGACCTAAACTATTCTTTGATTCTTTTTCACAAGATGGAAGCTTACCTTGGTGTTATCTTGCCCTGAGATCACCACTCCCTTTATTCCATTTAACATCAGGCTTTCCTTTAATTTGTTTATCTCCTTGAATAGATGGTTTAGCTGCATTCCACTTCCTAGCATCCTTTTCTCCTTGAACTGCTTTCTATTTTTCCTTGGTCAGCTTGCTCCTTTTCATTATAGATCTTCATAAGAGTAAACACTAATAACCACCCAACAGAGTCAATACTAGGTCGCTTTGAGATTTCCTCTGCCAGTGGAATTATTCCAAACCTCTTCACTTTAGCCTCAGGTGGATTTTTTCAGACAAGGGCAAAAAGCAGTCAAATTCTTTACCCAAATTTCACAAGACAGGTCACATACTAACATTTTTCTCTTCTGAAACCTCTTGAGCCAGGCCCCTCAGACAGTTCAAATCATCCTCAGTATCACTATCTTCCATGTTTCTACTAAGATGACCCATTAAGTCCCACTTAGAGTGGTCTACTGCTTTTCTAATCCACAGTCCCAAAGCCCACATTCCATCAAACAAAAATATGGTCTGGCCTATCACAGCAATACCCATATACCTGGTAACAACTTCTCTGTTAGTGTTTCTATTGATATGAAGAGACACCATGACCAATGCCACTCTTATAAAGGAAAACATTTAGTTGGGGCTGGTTTATAGTTTCAAAGATTTAGTCCATTATCTTCATGGCAGTGTGTAGGCAGAAGTGGTGCTGAAGAAGGATCTGAGAGTTCTACATCCTATTCCACAGGAAACAACTGTGTACTGGGTATAGCTTGAGCATATATGAGAACCCAAAGCTTGCCACCAAAGAGGCACACTTCCTCCAACAAAACCACATCTTCTCCAACAAGGCCACACCTCCTAATAGTGCCACTCCCTTTGGGCCAAGAATTCAAACACATGAGTCTTCTGGGGGCTATCCCTGTTCAAACTACCACACCCCATGTAACCAGATCTAGGACATACCTGCTGTTCCTTCCCTCCCCTTTACAGCATCATCTCACATTATTTCCTTCTTGGCAGTTTTTCTCAACTACCACAAAAGCACACTCCACTGATTCACTTTTGATGTCTACAGCACCTCTGTTTTACGTTGATAGAGTATCCTCTGAGGCAGGATATCTGAATATTATGCTCAAAGGCCTAATGTTGAAATCCAGTTTTGTTTTAAAATAAATGTAAACCCTTGATAATCACTTTCAGTTCATTGGATCTAAATATTGCTCACATATATAAACATCTCACTCTTGTGTTGTTAACATCAATTTCCACTTGGCTGGAGATTTAAGACTAATTGCCTATTTGATAATTTACTTGAATATCTGTGAAGGCAATGCAATAAATCCATCTCAAAACTCTGGATTTAGCACAACCTAAATGACTTTCTGTTAATCTTTTCCATTTCGGGAAACGATGCTTCCACTCAACCAGTAACTAAAACCAATGTTTAATCATGTTTTATGATTCTGTTTCCCTTACAATTCTATTCTAGCCACTCTATTATCCAACACCTGCTGGTTCTGTCTTACTATATATCCAACACATGTATGCCATTGTCTCAGTAATATTCATTCAAATCATACTTTTGACTGTGAGGTATTTGTTGTAGAAAATTATTTTAAGATGTGTTACATTTGTTTATGCTGTGGAATATTTGTTTTAATGATACAAAGATGTGTTTTATTCTTTTATGTTGCATGTGAGCTGGGTGTTGGTGGCGCACGCCTTTAATCCCAGCACTCAGGAGGCAGAGGCAGGCGGATCTCTGTGAGTTCGAGGCCAGCCTGGGCTACCAAGTGAGCTCCAGGAAAGGCACAAAACTACACAGAGAAACCCTGTCTCGAAAAACCAAAAAAAAAAAAAAAATCTTCAACCTAATCAGATAACTCAGGATAAAAAAGCAAACTCCTTAGAATACCTTAGGTGACTTCAGATGAAGAGTCTCTCTCTGGTTTCCTGTTTTTGTATTAATCCCTCCAGCATAAATTATGCTTTCCTAGCTGCTATGAGATTGATTTGTGCCTCCTTTCCTAATGCATGTATTGAAATTGAAATTCCCCAACCCTGTATGATTATTTTTGGAAATAGGGCCTTTAGGAGGAACGGAAAGTAAAATGTAATCATACTAGAAGAACTCTAATGCAGTACTGGACTGCTGGCTTTACATTTTTCAAAAGGCATCATGCATGTCAGGGCTTCTAAGTCCTGTTAATCAGTTGAATAGTATGAGATATGATCTCAGGAAACAGAGCACAAATTTAAATTTACACACACACACACACACACACACACACACACACATACACACACACACACACACACACACACACACACACACACACACACACAATGTACATTCTGCAGAAAATCCTTGTAAACACATGGTGGAAAGCCTATAAGCATGAGAAAATGCCTACAAATAAATTCTATATTGAACATTCCAATCTTGAACTTGAAGAATAAATTTCTGTTGTTTAGCCTACCAAGTCTATGATACTCTGTTATGGTAGCATGAAGAGATTTAATACAGCTTTCCATTTCCTTCTTCAGAAACGTCAAGCATAGCCAAATCTTATGACTTGAAAACTCTAAAAGTCGTACATGCTGCAAATGCCACCCTCTCAAAGAAGCCTTACTGAACTGTTTAGACATAAAAAGTCATCTTCTTCCAGTAGTTTTTTTAACCCTACTTTATTTTCCAAAGATCACTTTCATGCCTTTTCAATTTTACTGTTTATTTCTCATTTCTCAGTTATTAATATACCTCACTACATTTAAACTCTGTGAGAGCTAGACTCCATCCGTCTGATAACTGTGATGTTTCCAGCAGTGTGTCTGGCATACAGTCATGGCTTTATAAATGTATGTTGATTCAGAAACATCTGGAATGCATAATGAAAATTCAGATATCCTCTATCCTCCTGTTTATGAACGATCCCTGGGATTTGAAGGATAGACTTGAAGTTGATATAGTGTTAGTCATCAGGCAATAAGGAAAAAGAGGAGGTATCTGTTTGTACTTACTTTATAAAGTGGTGGTACTGATCAGATAGAAGTGTTGCATGGCTGTTGTTCATTTCAGTAGGAAAACTGCAGCTCCTAAGAATAAATGTTATTCAAGCCTACATGTCAGTGAGCAGGATTGCCCCAGTCTTTTCTAAATCCCATGTTCATTCAAAGTTACATGATGCTCTCCCCACATTTCTTTTGTGATTCACTGAGATATTTAATATCTGCTAAAATAAATTCCATTTCAGGTATTTACAGAAGGAAACTTTATGTCTCGAATATATTAAGTACAATCCTCAAGAAAATGAACTTAGCTGACTCATAGTTTCTAGCAGATGTTTTTCAATTCTAGAATACAAGATAATATTAACCAATTATTTGTGGTATAAGGCAAAAGCTGACTGAAGGAAGTTGAAGTTAATGGTGACTTAACAGTATCTTGTTGCTCCTCAAATCTCTTATGACCCACAGAGAAACTGAAGGGTGTCAAACTGAGGTGGGGATTAAGAGTCAACATTTCCTGAGAGTTTCATCTGCTACAGAGCCTATTCCAATAATAGATGATGATGCAGTGTTAAACCCATTTTAGTAAGGAGAAAACTGAGGTACATCTAAATCAAATAATATATGTAATCAAATAAAAAGACAATGGTTAGAAATAGGATTCAAAGTTGATAAATCTATTTCATAAGCTAAGGTTTTCTTAATCTCCATTCCAGCCCAATTCCACACAACTTCTTTTCTCTGACTAGTAATATGTCTGATCGCCAAAAACTTTAGTTTTAATAAAGTGGTGGTTGTAGATTCTCCACCAAGATCCATGAATTCACGACCCCTGGGTAAATGAGTAGGTTTCCAGTGCCAGACATGATTTCTTTCTTGTTGAGCAGGCCTTAAGTCCAACTGGAAAACTATTGGTCCCCACTGAGGTACATGTGCCATTATCGCACAGCACCTTAGGATACTTGTGCTATGCTGGTCATTATTTTGGTTCACAGGCATCATAGCTTGATAGGGTTGCTGGTTGCTTCTCTCTCTTAGGAGTTTGCATGGAACCTTCTGGTACCATGAAAGCTAGATATTTGTTCTTCAACTATTGATAAGTGTACTTCTCACCCCTCATCAAGGTAACTTCTCTATGCAACAGATGGAGGAAATCATTGCAGAAAAACAATAAATTAATCACAATTTATTGTTGAATTGTGAAGCACAGCTGTTAGGCATATATTCACAAAACATCTTTTGTACCCAAAGCTCAGGAAACATGTGGAGGAGGTTAGAATGACTATAAGAGCCAAAGCAACAGGAAGCTTGATATGAGCTTCTGTTTTCTAGTAACAAAGGTACATGTAACATGAATTGCTAAACGGTCTTATTAATAAAAAAAAATCTGGAGCCAGACATTGGGGTGAAAGCTGGAAGATCAGAGAAACAGAACAAGCCACAGCCAACCTCACCTTACCAACTCTTCAGCCTCCAGAGTGAGACTTCCTATTTACTCACGCCATATATACCTTTCTGTGCCCTGCCATCCTCCTGGGATTAAAGATGTGTGTGCTTCCAAATACTTGGTAGCAAAGGCATGAGATCTCAAGTGCTGGGATAAAAGGCGTGTGCCACCATGCCTGGCTCTGTTCCCAGTATGGCCTTGAACTCACAGAGATCCAGGATCTCTGTACCCCTAGAGTGTGGGATTAAAAGTGTGTGCCACCACTGCCTGGCCTCTATGTCTAATTCAGTGGCTGGCCTCTGATCCCCAGATAAGTTTTATTTGTTAAAGCACAAATAAAATATCACCACAGGTACACACATAAAGTCTCATCAATATGACTGCCCAAACATGAGCTGAACAAGGACAATACCAATAGACATTGTGGATGGGAGAAACCATCCTAATGTGGGTGGGGAAAAGTTCAGGATGCTCCAACCTTAGACAAAGAACTACAGGCAAGTAAGGAATGCTGTGAGGGAGAGAACTAGTCATCCCCAGGGAAGAGCACATCAATTGCTATCCAATAACAAATAGTCAGTTCTGAAAACAAATACAAAAAAGTACAAGTAACATTATACAGACTGAGCAGGTTATTTTTAGGAATGTATATGTTTCTACATATACATAGATACATGCAAAATCAATTAATGATAAAAGAGGCTATGAATTTGAAAGAGCAAGGAAGGGCATATAGGAAAGCCTGGAGGGAGGGAATTATATAATTATATCATAATCTCAAAATAAATCAAAATAATTATAAATATTTTATTTCAATCTTCCAATAATGATGGCAGTAATAGGGAGACATCTAATGCCATCCAAGTAGCTTTCCTCTGATGACATTTTCCCCTACAGTTCTTTTTTTTTGGGGGGGTGGGTATTTCTAGACAGGGTTTCTCTGTGTAGTTTTGGTGCCTGTCCTGGATCTCGCTGTAGACCAGGCTGGCCTCGAACTTACAGAGATCCACCTGCCTCTGTCTCCCTAGTGCTGGGATTAAAGGCATGTGGCACCATCACCTGGCTTCCCCTATAGCTCTTGAACAGAAAAATTGATCTATATGTGGTTCTGTCCCAGGGGTTCGGTAGTAGAGCAGGAGCTTTTCTTTCTTTCTTTCTTTTTTTTTTTTTTTTTTTTTTTTTTTTTTTTTTTTTGGGGCAGGGTTTTTTTGTGTTGCTTTGCGCCTTTCCTGGAACTCGCTTTGGAGACCTGGCTGGCCTCGGACTCACAGAGATCCGCCTGGCTCTGCCTCCCGAGTGCTGGGATTAAAGGCGTGCGCCACCACCGCCCGGCGAGCAGGAGCTTTTATATCATGCTCAGCTTTGTCTAAAGAATAATCATCTTTTATACCATCTAATTTCCTATGAAAAGAAGCTCATAGCTAAACATCAAGGAAAATGAATATTCATGTAGGTTTTCCTTTACATAGAAATATTAATAATATACAACAGCACACCTAAGACATTGTCTTTTATTTGATCTACAGATATTTCTCATGTTTCACACCTTTTATTACACACTGGATTTTTCTTGTAATCAAATTGAATTCATTGGAATCAATTAAAGATAAAACCTTTTACTCCAAGAAAAGACACCACTTCTCAAAATTTGTTCTTGGACCAGTCCCAACATTTCTTACTTTCATTTATGAACTATTGAATGGTTTTCTTTTCAGTTACTGAAATGTCAGTCATTTTTAATCAAACAAAATTTTGAAAATATTGTGAGAATCAGTATTATCATATATCATCATACTTCACTCTTTTTTTTTTTGGTTTTTCGAGACAGGGTTTCTCTGTGTAGCTTTGCGCCTTTCCTGGAACTCACTTGGTAGCCCAGGCTGACCTTGAACTCACAGAGATCCGCCTGCCTCTGCCTCCCTAGTGCTGGGATTAAAGGCGTGAGCCACCACCGCCGGGCTGATACTTCACTCTTGAACTAAGCTTTCATCCTGTGTTCCCATTCTCTATAACAGTGGTTCTCAACCTGTCGTTCATGACCCTTTTGGGGGATGAATGACCCTTTCACAGGGGTCACCTAAGATTGTCAGAAAATACAGATATTTACATTGCATTTCATAGTAGTAGTAAAACTAAAGTTATGAAGTAGCAACAAAGTTATTTTATGGCTCGCAGTCATCACAACATAAGGAACTGTATTAAAGGGTCACTGCATTAGCAAAGTTGAGAACCACTGCATAACCAATGCTTTCATCCTTAACTGATTTTATTTCATAAATTGTTCTTTAATTCATGTATGTAACTTAAAAATATGCCATAGATCATCTTCTCTCCATACTCTTGTTTAAATACAGTAATTGACAAGGTCATAAATATAGTCTCAATTTTTTAAAGTATAACAGAATCAATTATTTTCCAAGTGGCTTGATTTTTCAGTCCCTGTCAAACTATTCTATTTGTACCTTCACTAGAAAAAGTGAGAACATAAAACTGTCCAAAATATGGGCATGGGAAAACCAGCTATTAATTATTTCATACTTTTAAAACAGAAAGATTAATAAGATTAAAGAAAAAATGAAAATTTGGAGATCTGCTAATTTTTTTCAGAATTAATAACAGGATCTTCATGATGCTTTTTGATTGTATTATGGGAATATTTATACACACACACACACACACACACACACACGCTCACCCTTATTAACTAGTGAGTAACACATTGTATTTAATGATGTCTGACTCATTTATGAATGATTTGCTGACAAATATTTTTTCTTAATTCTTTGTATTTGGTCTTATTTATTATCGTTTTTACTACCAGTCTCCATAAAAAAAAAAGAGGGAAATGATGGGGCTGTATTCTCCATTCACTCAAAAGTTTCATGCTAGCTACTTTTAGAATGATCTTGCTTAACTTTGGACTACTTACCTTATATCATTTTGTTCATGTTTTATGGCAAAACTATTGTATAGCATTCCTTATTTCATACAACAAATTCTATTTCTAACTTATTATTGGAATTTCATTTTTTAAAAAGGAAGTGCACTTCATCATTTTATCTTTTAAAAAATGAAGTTTAAAGGCAGAAGTAATGAAACTCCATCATTTCACCTGGCATGAAAGAAATCTCTATTGTACTTCTCTATTTGTATGCCTCAAAATCTGGTCTAATCAGTGTACTCCTATTCTCCTCACATGATTGACCTTCTGTGACATCCAGTGATTGAGTAATTCATAATAATCCTATCTGAAACCTGCTTTTTAAAAAATAAAATTATACTTTCCTTCTTCTCCCCCCCCCCATAGCTTCTTTTCATGTACCAGTTAGAGTTTAATTCCATATTAGCTTTTATGCACTAATTCCTGACATGTTCATGGACACATCTTGTTGGTTCAATAGTGATAATTCTCACATGGTTAGCATTGTATAGAAGTCTCAACATAGTTAATACATTTTATAAATTAATGCTGGCTTGGAGCTGTTTTAATTTGCATTAATAATTTAACTCATTACATGAGGTTAGTGTAAAAGAGAGAGGCCAGTTGATTTAATTCTTCTTAGCATTTTCTGGGAATTAACTTCCTTTAGGATGTGAATTAGACCTGACTTATGCATGGGGCTATGTTGTGTATTACTTGAAGTATTCATATGAAGAAATTAAATGATTACTAACTACATACAGAGACATTCTCATACTCATACATAAATATATGCATATATGCTAGTTTTTAAATATATGCTTTACCTAATAATATATTTCCAAAGTTTATTTGAAGAAAGGGAGAACCATTAGGTTTTTTAAATATGAATATCAGACTAGTTCATTCCTGTATCTGAACACTCTTGAATATTACATTTGAAGAAAATAAAGAAATAGTAACCTTGGTTATATTATACCACTAATTTTTTCATAGCAGTTTTGGCATAAATCTATATTAAATGGCCTACATATTTAATATATTATTAGTTAAGAATAATTATAAGAACAAAACAACTGACTTTATCATCAATGATATCTATTAAGTATTCTATTGCAAGGAATAAAAGTATCAATGATAAACAGTAGCAATGGATTTAGATATAGGTCTTTTCATTAGGCTGATGTGAGGTAAATTTTCTCTGGAGGGAAATTCTCATTGTTCTTGACATCAAAATCATCCTACAGAAGATGTGGTTGCAAAAGAGGAATGTCATCTTATAAAAACAATTCAGACACTGCACTAGAATTGTCTAGAAAAGAATACAGACAATGTAATCCTGTATCTGTAGATATTTTCACCAGGTGTGTTTAAAACCAACAGTGGATGTTTTTGAACATTTTTGTCAAAAATGATATACTAGTTCATCCACAGAATGATTTTATCACAAAGCCATATTTTCCTTTATGAAATAAATATGATTTTGGCAAATTCAATCTTAATTTTATTGAGAAAACTTTTCTTTTAAAACAACTTGTTATGTATATCTATACTTCAAAATTAATAGTAAAAGTGGGTGAGCTTCTGTAATATAAATCGTATATTTTAACATAAGATCAAAGTAAAACATTCTCTCTTAAAAACTTTTGCCATTTATAAATGAAACACAATATTTTCCCTTTAGTCTTCATTATTGGTATAACTGCATTCCATAGTTTGTTAAAACTTAAGGTTATGGTTGGGAAGATTCATATAAAAACAAATTATATCTAACAACTGACAATGACTTGATTAAGCAAAATATATATCCAATGAAGCTAATGGAGTAACATTTATTAAGAGTGTTTTGGGATTATAATAAATGATAGATAGAGCCTTTAGAAAGTTTGCTTGTTTCTTTATTTCTTTTCTTTATTTCTTTTTTTTAAGCATATATCAAATGAATACAGTTGAGAATTAAAGGGAAATCTCACCAGCTAAATTTAGTTGTGTATTGCATATATGAATTAAAGAGTGTGAATTTAGATTATCTAGTGGTTTGTAAAATGGCATTTAGTTGTATTTTTTCATAAATGGAACAGATATTCATTTAAAAATGTATGAGAAACCAGCATTTTTACACAAATTAGAACTTGTTTGTATGTGATATGGCAGAACAAAAGTTGCAATTACAAATCTAGATTTTATATCAAAGAGAGATAGTTGGAAGATGACCAAAAACCACAAAAAGAGTGACAAGACAGCTGAAAATACAGGGAATAAGAAAGTAGAATACAAAGAAAAATGCAAAGCACATAGTTCCAGCCACGGCTGGATGTGGGACCGGAGTCCAAAGTCAAAAGCCTTATCTGAAAGGTAAGCCAGATAGCCTTCAACAGTGTACTCAGGACAATCTTGTAGTCTCCTAAGTCTAACTGATAACTTATTAAGTGAGATAGTTATTCTTCCATCATGATGGATTATCAGTAGAGAATGTCTTCTTATACTCCCCATAGTCTCAGAAGGCTATGCTTGGGCACTCTCTTGTGATGGAACTTCCATTTTAAGAATCAATTACACTGGAAGACTGATAATGAGGAACAACTAAAGATCACAAAATGTTTTGTTAACTTTTGCTCATTTAGGTTTAGAGCTGCAGAAGGCAACTGTGGAGAAGAAAGAGAAGAGATTTTTGGTAGCAAGAAGCTTGGCACACATGGTAAGGTGAGTGGTATCCCTGCCTTCAGTGTGTGGGAGCCTAACCCATTACCTAAGAATAACTGCAGAGCTTAATAACCTCCAAATTGAGGTCAATGGTTGGCCCACCTTCAAAGACACTTCTCTGCCACAAGGCTTAGATTAGAAAATCTAAGATTAGAAAATGAGAACTCAGGAACTTCAGTAGAGCATCTGACTTCC
>CABHPQ010166007.1:15038-31827 GCA_902168405.1 Peromyscus aztecus
ATTTTGAAGGTAGGGAGACAGGGCCCATCTATGTAGATTACAAGAATATATTTTGCTTCAGCTATTCTCAAAGTACTCAAAGATAGCCTGTCTTAGTTAGCATTATATTACTGTATAGACATACCATGACCAAGACAAGTCACATAAAAGAAAGCAATTAATTGAGGGTTTTTCTGGTAGTTTTAGAGCTTAGTCCATGACCTTCCTGGTGGGAAACAGATGGGCATGGTACTGAGCAGTAACTGTGAGTTTTATATCCTCAGAAGACAACAGGAAAAAAAGGGGGGGAGGGAGAGACTGGGCCTGGCATGGGCTTTTGAAACCTCAAAGTTCACCCCAGAGAGATACCTCCTCCAACAAGGCACCTCTAATCATTCCCAGACAGTTCTACTAAATGGGCACCAAACATTCAAATATATGAGCTGATCGGGTCCATTCTTATTCAAATCACCAAATACTACTACTCCCTGAACTCCATCAACCTGTAGTCATATCATAATGCAAAACACATTCAGTCCAACTTCAAAAGTTCCTATAGTTCTTCACAATCTCAATACTATATCAAAGTCCAAAGTCTCTTCTGAGACTCAAGGAAATTGCCTAATTGCAATGCCCTTAAAAATAAAAAGCACATCATATACTTCTACCATACAATGGCACAGAATATGCATTACTATTTCAAAAGGGAGAAAGGAGAGAATAGTGAGGAAATGCTGGACTAAAGCAAGAACAAAACAAAGCAGGACAAACCCCAAATTCTGCATCTCTCTGTCTGATGTCAAAGTGCTCTTCAGATCTCCCACTCTATCCAGCTATAATGATTATAATACTTCTCTTTTACTGGTTCCATACCTATCTGCAGCTCTCCTTGGCAAGCATCCCCTAGCCCTGACATCTCCAATACAATCCAGGCACTACCTTCATAGCTTCACACAATGGTCTCTCCAAGACTCTATGCAAGGACTCCCCTGCCATACACCTAGCCTCAATGGCTTTCCTTAATTGCAAAGAAAGATTCCAGGACCCCTTCCTTGTATCCATCTTGACTCTAAAAGCCAGAACCATGTGCATGAAGCTGTCAAGTTCTGCTTGCTGAGGCTGGAAACTGAGCCCCTCCTTGAATTATATTTGCATAACTTTATCACCTTTGTCTAGGCCTAGGGAATCTCTAATGCCTTTTCCTTTCATGGGATGTGGGATTAGCGGGGTGGGGTCTCACCCTGAAGCTACCACTCCCTTTATTCCATTCAGCTTCAGGCCTTTCTTAAAGCTTTTCATCTGCTCACAGGACTTGGCTGCAACATTATATTTCTGGGTCCTATTTGATCCTCAAACTGTATATTTTATATTTCTCTTTGCCCTGCTTGCTCCTTTCATTGTAGATCTGCATAAAAGTGATCACTAATAACCATCTGTCATCTGTCATGACAGTCAATCCTAGGTTGTCTTGACATTTCCTTTGCCAGTGATGTCAGTCCAAGAGTCTTCAATTTAGCCCCTGGCAGATTTTTAAGAGCAGGTCAAAAACAAGAACAGGCACATTCTTTGCCAAACTGTCACAAAAATGGTCTCTAGGCCAGCTGATAATATCCCTTCCCTCTGAAACCTCTTAAATTAGTCCCTGATCTCACATTGCTCTCAGCAAAGTAGTCTTCCAGTTCCTACTAGGATGATCCATTAAGCCATACACAGAGCATTCAATCACTTTTCCTTTCCAAAGTCCCCAAATCTTCAACAATATTCCTGAAAACAGCAGCAAGGCCAGGCCTGTCACAGCAATACCTGTGTCCCTGTTACGAGCATCTGTCTTAATTACCTGCAGTTAAAAGATACCATGACCAAGGCAACTCTTGTAAAAGAAAACATTTAATTGGCAGCTTGCTTGCAGTTTTGGAGGGTTAGTTCAAAATCTTCAGGGAAGCACACCAGCATGACACTGGAGCAATAGCTCAGATCTTTACATTCTGATCTGCAGGTAGCAGGTAGGGAGAGGTAGGGAGAGAGGGAGAGAGGGAGAGAGGAAGGTGGGGGGCAGATGGGTTTTGAAACCTCAACTCTTATCGCTAGAGACACACTTCCTCCAAAAGACCACAACTCTAATCCTTCCCAAATAGTTCTACTAAATAGAGACCAAGCACACAAACATATAAGTATATGGGGGCCATTCCAAATCAATCCACTATATATCCCTGGATTAAAATATTATCCACCCAAAAGTGTACAAACCGGAGAGTCTCAGCAATATGGGAAGCATGCCTCATTCACAGACTGCATAGATTAAGTGTGGCCAGTAAACACTCTTGAAACACAGAAGATGACATCTATTAATATGTAGACATTTCTGCCAGACTCTTAGTTCAAGAGTTCACCCAGTCAAGGCTCAGTACTGTCCTAAATGGTATAAAAGATAAAGTGACTCAACCCTGGCAATTGGCAGCCCCCAACCTTGGCACCCAGAAGAAGCTGTTCCAGCACTTCCTTGTTTTACATGTTTTCCCATCTTAATTATTATTTTTCCTATGGTAGTATTTTTACTATAAAAACCATTATACTGATTTCTATTTCAATTTTTACATTTGTCTGATTCTCCTTATTAATTTTTCTTTTTTGTTAAAGGTACCTTTCTTCAACAACAATAGTACATTTTAGAATTATAACTAAGCATGGAAAAAAAAGGAAGTTTCTCAGTGTTTTCAAATAATGGCATGTTACTCTTTGAAATTAAGGAATAAATGAATCAGTAAACCCTGGGAGTCTTAGACATTTCAAATTTATGACTATTTTATGTATTGCTAATAATCTTCATGCTCTATGACATAAAAAGCTATAATTCATGTATAAAGAATAAAGTTCATTAAGTTTAATAATGAGCCATAGCAATCATGGGTATACATACACACACTACACACACGTGTGTATGTGTGAGAGAGAGAATAATATATCTATATCTATCTATATATCTGAGGATAAACAACAGAGTCATATGTTCTGTGATTGTGCCATCTTTAAAACACTGAATAAATTGAAGAAGAAACTAGAACATAGAGAGGTCATGCACACATGGGGCACAATCACTATTGTGACAATGTGGTCATAATAAGAGAAATGTAGAAATGTAATGCAATCTGCATGAAAAGTCCAGCAACTCTTCACAAAACTAGAAGTAATCCTATACCTCATATAAAAGCCACAAGTCCACAGCTAACAAAAACAATCCTAAGCAAAAGAATAATTTTGGAGGTATAGCAATATCCAAAATTATACAAAACGAGAGTGGTCCTGAAACATAAAGTCCCTCACAGAAACTAGAAGGAAAACTTTTAAGTTTGGTCTGATTTACAAATATTACTGAAAGCAACACAGTTCTAAGGGTTGTTCACTTTCTGTACTTTTGCATTGTCATCAATCTTAATATAATTTTCTGGAAATGAAACTTTCTCCCTTGAATGACTAAAATTAATGTTCCATAATCATTAGATTTCGACAATTTTTTACACAGTATAACACTGTATTATATGTTAATGTTTTATAAAGTTTGATTAAATGTGTTCTGGACAACAAGGAATTTGTTCTGTGATACTTCCTAAAATAAGGTTGATTGGATATTAATTTCTATTTTTAACTCTATAAGATACAGTTATAAATTCTCTTTCTATAATTATAATTTACTGTTGTTGGTTGTCTTTTATTCTTTTGGGGGGCCCGCCACCCAGGTTCGCAATAAATCACTCATGGGGTCTTATTCTTACTTACAAATGCCCGGCCTTAGCTTGGCTTAGTTTCTAGCTAGCTTTTCTTAACTTTATATTATTCCATCTATCTTTTGCCTCTGGACTTTTCCCGTTCTCTTACTTCTGTACCTTACTCTTACTCGTGGCTTGCTGTGTAGCTTGGTGGCTGACTCCTACAGTCCTCCTCTTTCTCTGGCTATTAGATCTTTCTTCACTCCTCCATCTCTTCTTTTGTTCTCCCAGATTTCTCCCTCTATTTATTCTCTCTGCCTGTCAGCCCCGCCTATTCTTTCTGCGGCCTTGCTATTGACCAGTTCTTTATTAGACCATCAGGTGTTTTACACAGGCACAGTAACATAGCTTCACAGAGTTAAACAAATGCAACATAAACAAAACTAACACACCTTAAAATAATATTCTACTACATTTTACTAACCATTTTTTTCTTTCAAGGCAATCTTAATTGCCTACAAATAGATATTATGACATAATGTGAGTTCCACAAAGATACATTATTACATCTTTGCTTGATGTAATGTACTTTTCATTGCATTTAATTTAATAAACAACCACACAATTCTTAGCTTATATAATTTGTAGCTCAAAAATGGTAGGTCTTATATGCTTGATATATCAAAAAGAATTATTTAGAGGTAGAAGATTGAGACCATCTCACCTTCATTCCCCTGTCTCTTTGGTTTCTTTTGGTGGTTTTACAGGGATTGAAACATTTATGCCAACCACTGAGCGAAGCTTGACTGTGCTTCCTTTGTAGATGGGATAAAGCACTAGGGTGATATTTTCAGATGAATAAAGACATTGACTTAAAAACACAATTGCATAAACAAGTGGAAGGCACAGGCTAGGGAGTCACTTCAACACTTCTGGTTAAATAACGTCTTTATGTATTATATCTGTTTCTAAAGAGCTTCACATAAAAACTCTCCTTAGACAAAGAACTAGCCCATATTTAAATTTCAGGCTATAGATATACCATTTCATTTTAGCACAGTGCTCTTTGCTATATATTTTGGAGTGTGTTTTAATTTTCTTTCATTACCATAATGGGTCAGAATATGAAATAATGGGTCAGAGTGCGCAGAACAGTGATTGCAATAAAACTGCCTTTTTAAAAGAAGAGGTCCTGCAATTAGCTGATGGGTTGATAGAGATAACAATAGTTGGCAGAATACTCCCTAGGTCCTTCATGGAAATCCATAGAATAAATGAACAGGATGTTTACCCTTAAAAATATAACAAGTGTCACAGACATAATTCAGAGTGCCATTACAAAAGGCTGGAGACAAGCCAAAGCTTGGGAACGTCTAAACCCTAATAGGAAGACAGTAATGTCTACAGAGCTATCCTTTAAACAGGGGTGGGATGACAGGACAAGTACACATCTGGCTTAACAAGCTGACTGAGTTTTAATCAAACTGGGGTTATACAGCAGCAGCTAGACTTAGAAAACTGAAGTGGTGGGGACTGGAGAGATGGCTCAGCGGTTAAGAGCACTGTCTGTTCTTCCAGAGGTCCTGAGTTCAATTCCCAGCAACCACATGGTGGCTCCCAACCATCTGTAATGAGATCTGGTGCCCTCTTCTGGCCTGCAGTCATAAATGCTGTATGCATAATAAATAAATCTTAAAAAAAGAAAAAGAAAACTGAAGTGGTTTTCTAAAAATTATACCAAACCCCAGAGAGTCATAACACTGAGTGAAACTCTAAACAAGGCAAATTAGAAACTAAAATAGTAGAGAACAACAGAACTTTGAAAGTTGTATAAGGGAATATGGCCCCTCAAAAATGAATTGTTGTATTTACCCAGGGATTCTGTCTGAATTTTTGAAAACTTATTTTATGAATTCAATATTATAAAGGGATTTAAATGTTGACCCTAATTACTGAAAAGTGTGGTCTCTCCACCAAAAAATGGAATGCTAGGAAAGGACAGGTTTTCTTTGTTAATGATAACTAGTTGACCACTTGCAGATAGTATTTTAAAGATGATTTATTCGTTGCTAAATGTAGCAGTCAGTTTTTGCCACAAAGATCCCATCCAAGGCTGTATCAAACTGCTTAAGTATTTCAGCACAAATCTTTAGGGCAGTAATTAGGTGGGATTTAGCAGAACTTCTCCCTGCCTTTTTCTTTGTTTTATCAAATTCCAACTGGCATTCAGGAAGAGCTTTAAGGCTGATAGGTGCTGGCCAGTATAGAATGGGATAAATGAGGGATTCTCCACATTGTCGTGTGTCAATATGCTAAGGTGACTCACATGGAAGAAAAAGGAAAGTTAGAGTGGGAGGGATAGAGAGAAATGGTAAAGGAAAGAGGAAAAAAGAGAGAGAAAGTGAAGAAGAGTGGAAGAGAGAAGAAGGGGAAATGTGGAGAGAATGCAAAGCTATTCAAGTTGAAGACCAAATTTATTCTATATCATGCTATAAAAGCATATTATAAGAATATACCCAGAGTGCAATAGTAAGCCTCACCCTAGGAAAACCACCTTTATCATCATGGTATCTCCCCTGCCAGGTAAGTATTCCCTCTTCAAGATCCAGATCAAATGATCAGAATTAAAGTTGTGTCTTCCTGCCTCAAGATCCAGATTAGAAGTGGATCTTCCTCCTTCAAATTAAGCACAAATACCTTACATGTGTGCTCTCCATTTGTAGCTTTTAGTTAATTCTAGATATAGTCAAGTTGACAACCATGAAGAATCTCCTGCATTCAAAATATAAACTTTCTTAGATCCACTGTGGAGAAGCAATCCAATTTCCCCTTGGTTATCTGGATCAGTCACCCCTCCTGTCACTGTTATTCTTTTCTCAGCCTATTGGCTTAAGAGCATCTGAAGTCCAAAGTGGCCAGGGGGATGTCTGAGTTGCCAGTTCAATGGAATATTTGTTGTAGTTTGTAGCAGGAGCACTCTCTCCTCTGGAACCAAAACTTCTATGCCAGCAGAACTTAAGATAGTGGAAACATGAAGCAAAAAAAATGAGGGTGGATACTCAAGCTGATAGTGAACTACTCCCTTTCCACCTTTTGACTCCTGGAACCATATATCCTGGCTATAAGAAAAACCATACCATATATTGGACATTGATTCAAAGCAGAGACCTACTTCTGGAGAACCCTTCCCTAGCCCTCCAGGCTGCTGCCACCTAATTGGCTCTGTAACTGTGTGTGCAAAAGGCCATTCCATCTTTCTCTCATGTCAGCTGTGTCAAGACGATGGAGAACATGGTAAGAACAGTGGATTCCACGGTTATGAGGCCACGGTTGCACTTCACTGGCGGTGAAGTGTGTTCCTTGGTCAGAAGCAGTACTGTGGAGTACCATGTCGGTAGATAAGGCTCCTATAAGTCCATGTATGGTGGTTTTGGCAGAAACATTATGTACAGGACAGACAAATCCATATCTACTCTAGTAAGGACAAAACATTGTCCTTTCTGTGGAAGAAGTGGTCCAATGTAGTGAATCTGCTGCCAGGTAGCTAGTTGGCTACCTTGGGTTTACCATGGTGCCACATCTGGAGATCATTGTTGGTCTCTGCTGTTGGCAGATATGACACTCAGAAACAGCTGTAGCCAGAACAGCCTTGGTGAGTGGAAGTCCATGTTGTTGAGCCCATATATAACCCCATCTCTGCCACCATGGCAATGTTGGTTCATGGGCCCAAGGACAATAAGGAACAACTGGGGAAAGAGTCTGACTGTCCACAGAATGAGTCATCCTATCTTCTTGGTTATTGAACTCCTCCTCAGTTGAAGTCATCTTTTGATGAGCATTTACATGGGACACAATTATCTTCACATCTTTCACCTTTGTAGAGATCTATTCACATACTTCTTCACCAATTCACCAATACTTCCTTCTTACCAATTTTCCAATATTGTTCTTTACAAGTCCTTGATCATCCAGCCAATTCATTCGCTATAGCCCATAAATCAGTGCACAACTGCATATCTGGCCATTTCTACCTCCAAAGAAAATGAATTTTCATGTGTACTGCCTGAAGTTCTGCCCACTGTGACAATTTACCTTCATTGGTGTCTTTCAGGGATGTCTTCAAAAAAGGGTTGTAATGCTTGGCAGCAGATGACAATATAACTGGAGTAAAAATCATATACATTTGGGCAACTTCTTCATATAATTTGCTTGTGTCTTCAGGACCGGCTCAGGCTGGATCACATTTATACCACTTCCACTTAATAATGAATTGCTGCCATGCACATCCTACTTTAAGACTTGGTGGATCAGATAACACCCAACTGCCATGGGCAGCTCAGGTTGCATGGTAACTTGGTAGCCCATTGTCAAACTTCACTTTCCACCAAAGCCCAATAACAGGTCAAGAGCTGTCTTTCAAAGGGAGAACAGTTGTTTGCAGGTGATGGTAGAGCCCTGCTCCAAAATCTCAAGGATCTCTTCTGTGTTTCACCTACAGGGGCCTGCCAAAAGCTCCAAACAGCATCCCTATCTGCCACTAACACCTCAAGTACCACACGGTCTGCTGGATCATGTGGTCCAAGTGGTAGAGCAGCCCGCACAGCAGCCTGGACCTGTTGAAAACCCTTCCCTTGCTCCAGGCTTCACACAAAACTAGTACCTTTCTGAGTTACTTGGTATATGCGCTGGAGTAACAAACCCAAATGAGGAATGAACTGTCTCCAGAATCCAAATAGGCCAGCTAAACATTGTGCTTCTTCCTTGGTGATGGGAGGGGCGAGGTGTATTAACTTATCCTCTGCATTAAAAGGGTTATCTATGCATGGTCCACACCGCTGAACTCCCAAGAATTCCAATGAGGGAGAAGACCCTTGAGTTGTGTTTGGATTTATTTTCTATCACTGATGTGCATTATGTGTTACCAATGAGTCCAAAGTGGTTACTCCCTCCTGCTCACTTTGCCCAATCAGCATAATGTCCTCAAAATAGTTCAACAATGTTATATCTTGTGGAAGGAACAGATGATGAAGATCCACTATAACTAAGTTCTGACATAGGACTGGAGAGTTAATATACTCTTGGAGCAAAACTTTAAATGTATACTGCTGACCTCGGCAACTGAAAGCAAATAGAGTACTTTTTTAAAAAATAAAGTTGTGATATTATCTCAGTATGAATCCATCTGTTTGAGCCTTTAATGTATGGGAATTATAGACCTAATCCATCATGCCTAGCTAAAATATTTTAAAATATAGATTAAATAAACAGATGAAAGCAAATAAAGAGAAAACACACCCCACAACTACATATATATATATATATATATATATATATATATACACACACACACACACACACACACACACACACACACACACACACACATACAAGTTCAATAAAAGGTTCTTAAATATTCTAATTTATTATGATGGACTTTTGAGAGTCATTAATAGCCATATAGGTATACCATGACAAATCATGATCAACGTACATATGGACATGACATCATAAACACAACCATCTGATGGCAATTTTCAGTTGAATGATGAAAGCTCACAATCATTTTAGAATGTTTTTTGCATCTTCAATGAAATAATACCAATACCAAGCTATTGCATCTTTTCTAGAATCATCCTCTGCTGTCTGGTCTTTCCAAACATCCAACTCTGGTTAGCAAGGGTGTTGGGCATAATACTGCCTATTGCTAAATATCCAGAAACATAAATAGCTAGACTGTTTTCATGTCAAAGTACAGAAGCCTGAATATAGAACCAATGAACTGTACATGTACTGCCATTTACTTTACACTGTAAGCAAGAGCAATAAACAAGGACATAAATGTTAATGATCTCCCCTTAACTGAAGTCATCCAGTCACCACCGTTGTGTTTAGAGGAGGGCAGAATTAAACTACTGTAGCATATACACAAATCTCTGCAAACATGCCATCATGAAAGAAGAGTAGCCACTGTAATAGCAAGTAACACAAGATAACACAGTCACCTTTCTTATTACTCACATTTCCTCAGAGTTTCATTTTAATTAACATGATTTTTAGAAACAAAATATGGTCCCTATATATGATATTTATATCTACACTCATCAAAATATATTTCCTTCACAACACTTTTTGTGAGATTTTTTTTTTCAGATTTTTGGCCATGTTTTCATTCAGTCCAACACAACAGATTGCTTTAGACAGCATTCTACCACATTAAGTTAAAGAAAATAGTCATTCTAACTTATAATTCATGTTGTTTGGGAGCAAAAATCTAATTCATATTGATTTTGAGTAGACCTTTACATACCCATCTGCTCTGTTTTAAGCTAGGTTTGTACAGATCAATGCATCTCACAACATGCACTAAGTAATCAATGGGGAAGGAAAATCATTATTTACTGTCCAGTAATTATGTTTACATTCAAATAAAATATTATAAGATGTGCAAGGCCATCCTGGAGGATGAATTCATGACCCATGGATCACAAGAAGATTGCTTTACTTTGTATTTTACTCAAATGAAGCAGATCTGATGAATGTTTTCAGGAAATTAAAGGGAGGGCTATGTTTTGCCTTTGCCTCCTTTCAGTTCTCAAGACTGAGGTCGTTGTCAACAGTTGCATGGCTTTTCAATCCCAGGAAGCCTCTAATTGGTGAAATGTAGTTCACAGTAACAGGGCTGCAAGCAGCAGATTTATTCCCTGAATTGTGATCAGCTCTGGTATTAAGCTGACCACCTGCTCACTCACAGCTACAATCTCACTTCATATTTTTCACCCTTGACCTTTGAACTTGGAGCACAAACACAGTCTCTCTAATGTTTGAATTTCAAACAGAGTGGAGTATAGTGTAGGCATGCCACTGGCACTGTGCTTCAGAATCACCTAGAAAAGAGGACCTGCTCTGCTCCAACAACATTTTGACTTTCATTTCCAGGTGTCAGTATGACTATAGTCCTCTGGGAAGGGAGGAGGAAGAGATGTCCAAAGAACGGTGGTAGAAATGAAATTAAATGAGATACCATGTTGTTCTCATCATTATGCTTTACACTTAGCAGCCCTACAAGCATGGGACAAATCAGCCCAGGTTTCTGCTTTCCAGCAAAGATGAACAGATGGGCTGGAATGAAACTGCCCATCAAAATCTGTTTTGTCCTGTTTTATTACAGTTATTCAGATAAGGAATGCAGATCGAAATAAGGAAGAGCTGTAAACAGGTTCCGCTTTCAGTGACTGAACACATTCACAGGACCATAAATAAAAGACAAACATTTCATTCACTATAGAGCTTGTCAACTAAAGAAGCTAGAGATTAAACATGGCAAACATTTGCACAGTAAAGTTAGGTATATGAACACTAGAATTATGCACAAAAATTGGCCAAAGTCTCATTCAGAAGCCTGAAAACACATGAACCAAATTAGCAAATACAAACTTATTTTGAAAACTCTATTGGTTTGTGAGTGTGTACAGCTGTGCACATGCTTGTATGTATGTGTGCAAGTACATGGATACTCGCATGTCTATGTGTTGGTGCACATACGTGTGTTTATGTGTGTAGGGCAGAGGACAAGCTTATGCTTTGATCAAGGGCTGTGCACCTGGAGTTCTCTAAGTAGGTTAGGCTGACTAATCAGTCAGCCCCCAAATCTGCCTATTTCTCCCAATCTCATTCTCAGACTATATGCCATTAGATTTGGTTTTTCATGTGATCCAAGGACTGAACTATGAACCTTGTAATCAAGGTTAATAGGTTTTAAAACTTAATTTAAATATAATATGGTCATTTCCTTCTTCCCTTCTTCCCTTTCTATATCTGACACCCACCTCAGTACCAAATTCCTGGCCTTGTCTTTTTAACCATTATTGTTATATGTAAATAAAACAACTTATAAATACAACCTGGTGAGTCCTTCCAGTTTTTCCTGCTCCTACTGTCTTGTTTCTAAGGCTGATCCATTGGTATTAGACAACAAATTGTGGGCTCATTCTTGGGGAAGATTAATTCTCACTTTCTCAGCAGTCATTGGTTACCTATAGTTCTTTGTCTAATGGGTGAGCCATACAAGATTTCTCAAATCTGATTCTGGAATTGTTCTGACCTTGTTTAAGCAGTCATGCTATTGAGATTTCATAGGTGTAGGTTCCCTGTCATGGACAGAAGGCAAAGAACACTTCCTGGTCCTATGGTTCTTTATTTACTGACTGTGATATCTCCCCAGTCTTGTATTTCATAACAGAAAAAAAGAAGAAAATAAGCAAGCAACATGAAAACAGGAACAATAGCAATTTTGTTCTGCAGTATTATGTATCTTTCCAACTGTTTGCAGTAATCACTAGATTGAAAGAAATTTTAAGCTATTTTGAACATTGGTATTAGTTTAAAATATAAAGCATTGTATAATTTTACATTAAAGTAGACATGGTGCTATGAATGCAGGCTTTAGAATGACCAAGGATCTCTCTTTATTGATTGTTAGCCAAAGTAAAGTATTGCCGTGTGGTGAAGAGAAAGACAAAAATAAAACAAGTAAGCAGCAAAGGTATTTATACTCATATGAATAATCATATGAAATAGGGAGCCTTGTTGAAAAATATGACATTCTTAAAGAAAGATTTACTGTTCATTAAGAAATAAAAGACAAAGAAATATGTCAAAAGCAACTGAATATTTCCATGACAACAAAATTTGCTGTTGGAGTGCATCTTCCTCAACTACAAAGTTCACAAACAGAGCGTCAGGTCAATTTGTTGCGATGGTTAGTATCACAACCTTGGTAAAGTCTTGAATCACCTGGCAGATGGGCTTCATGGCATAACTGCAGGAGACTGACCATCTTAATTACTTTAATTGATACAAGATGACTCATCTTAATTGTGGGTGACACTGTTTCCTGAGTTCAGGGTCCTGGACTAAATAAACTGGAATAAGTGAGGGTAGCACAGCATACATGCATCCATAGTGCTCTTGTGACTACAGATGTGATCAGCTCCTTCAAGTTCACACTGCCTTGACTTTTCTTCCATTAAGTTGCTTTGGTCTGTGTGGTGGTATTGTGTTCCCCAAAATATTGTGTACCTTAATAAACCTATCTGGGGTCAGAAATGGAAAAGCCACAATATTAAACAGAGGTTAGGCAGTGGTAGCACACGCCTTTAATCCTAGCATTCCAGAGACAGAAATCCCTCTGGATCTCTGTGAGTTCAAGGCCACATTGCAAACGGCCAGGCACGGTGATACACACCTTTAATCCCAGAAAGCCAGCCTTTAATCCCAGGGAGTGGTAGTAGAAAGCAGAAAGGTATATAAGGCGTGAGGACCAGAAACTCGAGGCATTTGACCTGGAGAAGCATTTGGGCTGGTTAATCATTCAGGCTTCTAGCAGCAGTTCAGCTGAGAGTCATTTGGATATGAGGACATAGAGGCTTCCAGTCTGAGGAAGCAAGACCAGCTGAGGATCCAGCAAGGTGAGATAGCTGTGGCTTGTTTTATTTCTCTGACCTTCCAGCATTTACCCCAATACCTGCCTCAGGTTTGATTTTATTAATAAGAACCTTTAAGACTCATGCTACAGGTCTGGGCATTTTTAACAGCAAAAGGGAAAAACACACCACATTTATATATGGGCAGAGCAAACTAGAAGAGGGTTTCAAGAAGTTAACTATTCTGCAGATAGCTTAATAATATTTACATTCATGTTGAAATATACTTTGACAGGGCACAGTCCACTCTAAACCAGATACAGTTAAATTTTGTTGACATGAGTAAATTAGAAAATTATAAAAAACCAATTTACTAAATTTAAAGGGCAAAAGCTCTTTAATTTCACTTTTAATTATTTAGGTAATTGTGTATTTTATAATTCTTATTTAAAATTGTCAAGCAGCAAACTATCCCTCATCCTCAACAAGGCACTCAATGAAAGGTCAATGATATGCAACTGCTTCTTCCATCATTACAGATGAATGTTAAATGTGACTCATGCTGGGATAGTATTGACTTTCCATGATCATCTGTGGTTTAAAATTATTAAATAAAAATTTCATAAATAACAATGTTTAATAGTCCTTGCATATGCCACTGCATTTGACTGGAGTATAGGTTATAACATTTTTCCCTAATGTATCTACACTGTATACATTATCTGCTTGTTAGTCACTTAGGGGATACTTTACTAATCAAATAGTTTGTTTATATCAAATAAATATCAATATCAAATAGATATTGCTAATCAATAGCAATATAACAATGCTTAGTTAAATTCCCTATGGTCCAATGACTATCTCATTTATCCTGTTTCATGTATATGAATTCAAGGAGGGGTGTGAGTGTAGTAGAATTAGATGTTTTAAGAAATAATATATACATATAACTTTCGATTCCATGGTTAAACTTCAATGTATTTGTGTATGTTTAGGAACAAGTATAGTAGAGGTAGGGTTTGGTACTATTTATAGTTTCAAGTACCTATAAGGGTCTTGAAAGACATTCCTTTGGCCATCCTGTGAAATAATCAGTTATCCCTTGATCTATAGTATTTGAAAACTGATGTTTTCAATCAGTGAGGAGCTGAAGGATCAGAGTACTTGGGAAGCTTGCCAAGTGTCAGAGGAAATGTACCAGTCAGGTCCTTCTCCAACTGATCTCCAGTAAGTAAACTGAATGCTATGGTAACCTCCTATCAGAGACTAAAGACAGCTAACAGAATCATTTGCATTCTATAAATGACAGCAATAGTTTGCTTTCAAGACCTAACATGGAATCACATTAGCATCCTGGACTTGACTTGAGACTTCACGCCAGACATTGTGTTTTAATTAGATAATCATAGCTCAAATAGAATATGAAGCTTGGAGGAAATTAATAAAGGATAAACAAATGATATTGTTATTAATCTTACAAGATTCAGTACTAAACTAAAGCCTTACTTAAGAGAGCTGGAAAATACTTTTTTCCTCTGCTAGAAAGAAATATAAGAGACCACAGACCAGTGAAGTATGGATTTAATGAGTATTTGAAGCAACTGATTCAACCTTAAGATTCCCAGAATTACATCATCATCAGGAGCTGTTAAAGCAATGAGAAAATAAATCTTTACCCTATCTGTGCAATTAATGCAAGGCCCATTTTCAATGTACTGAGTGAGTTGTAAGGCTTCTAATTAATTTCAATCAATCCACAAGTCAATAAAATCAACTATTGTTAAATATTCCTTTTTAAATAGATCTTATTAAAGGGAATCAAAAACTTTTAATACTCAGAGATATGTATAGTAGCTAATCAGGAAGAAGATATAATAGCTAAATAATAATATATGATTATTAATTTGCTGCTTAACAGCTAATGTGCCTTTAAAAAACATGAAATGCATAGACTTATAGCTTCGTAGCTTAAATCTCAATTAAACTGTGTTAAGATATAAAATCAACTTAATGAAAATAAAATAAATATTGATTATTACATGTCTAGAGAAATGAAAAATTAAAAAAATAATGGAAAAGGTTTAATATAACTCAAAATATACTTAATATATAAAAATAAGGAGATTGGTCACTTAACAAAAGATATGCCAGTAATGGGGCATCCTGAGCAGTACAGTTATCCTAGCAGTAAAAAGAGCATTTCATGTAAAATGTTAAATGAACTAAAATACTCCCATAGTTGCCCTGTTAATTTTTTAAAAAAATAACTTATTTGTCTTCTATTACCTAGATGTCTCACAACTAAAATTCAGTATCTGCTAATTGAACACTTGCAATTTGGACACTCTTAAGTGAAAATCAGAATAATCCACCTACAACTCATTTTATCAACATTTTTTTTTAAATCTAGAGGACTAAGAAAAATCTACTTTATAGCCATTAGTTTTAAACTTACTTGACTGATAGAAGCAACTGCACAAGAAAATCTACAGGCAACTGTTGAAAACTAAACTGAGTTTAGGCCAGCTTTGAGAAGCTTATCCCAAAAAGAGAAACAGAATAGCAACACAGAGAAATCAGTACAATGATGTCCAGCAGCAATGCAGTAGTCATATAAGATCCCTATGAAGGCGAACTGAGAAATCTGAAGCCATTTTAAACTCAAGGGAACCTTAATGACACATGAGAAATTCTATTTCCAATAAGAAATGACAGCAAGTTAAGACACTGGCATGGAGAAAGAATGTAGCAACCAAGACTTTATCAGCAGCTAGGAAAACTTCAATTCCCACCTTGTCATAATGGTAACAAGAAAAGAATGACCTCACAGTCCATTATCAAAAATGATCTGCCCTTAGAACATTGTGTCTAACATTCTAGAACATCATTAAGTGGATAATTTTGCCTTAGTAGTTCATGAAAAATGTGCTGTGTTGTACAATCTCTCAAGCTAAAAGCTATCTGCGGGTGCTGTGGAAATTATTATGATTCTTATAAGTAAACTAGGGTTCATCAGTTACACACATCAGGTATAATGACAGAGAAAAGCTTGCTTCTCACAGTTCTACAGCCTTTTATCCCCATATATATGCTTTATACTCTATTGATAAACTCAATATCAACTCTACTGATATACTCTGTTGATACATATGAAACGAACATAAGTATATGTGTGTATATGTAGAGAAAAATGTACATACAAAGATATATACATTTGTGTGAACATTTAAAGATACCTTGCAATGCAATTCAAATACATACATTTTAAGTATCATATACCACAACCTGAAATATTTTTTCTAGTGGAGCATTTTAAGCCATGCAAGCACAATTGTAATCCATTTCTCATGATAAATTGTATTTGTTCAGAGAGAAATAATGATCGACAGTATAATAATAGAACAATATTCATCTTGTCAATATTGGTATGTGTAGTAAATAATCAAAAGTATGAGCATATCCCACATACAAGGAAGTTTTGTAGAATTAAATCTGCCTATTGAAAACCTTGGATCCTGGGCAGGGAGAAGCTACCTGCCATGAAGCAAACAACTTGAACTTGATTCTCAGAAGCAAAACTTGAAAGGAGAATCAAGTCCAACCTCTCCCCTGAACTCCAGTAGTAAACTGTATCATACACACACACACACACACACACACACACACACACACACACACACACAC
>CABHPQ010166007.1:38047-51780 GCA_902168405.1 Peromyscus aztecus
GGGGGGGAAGGTTGTGGAGGAGCGGGGGAACAAGGGAATCCGTGGCTGACATGTAAAATTAAATTAAATTATAAAAGAAAAAAAAGAAAATATCAAGGAACTCAAATGCAAAAAAAAAAATTTAAAGCAGTCTTTGGAGTTGGAGAATGGTTCTCTCCTTCTCTAAACCCAAGCATGTTTGTTAAAAGGAAAATGCAAAATCTCTGTATCATGTCATAAGAGCCATCTGATATGGGACAGAAGAAAAACAAAAAAATTAAGGTACTATTCTATTGACACTAATCTCAGTTCTTTGGTTCTATTTTGGCTCTTTAAAATTTTTCTTAAGGTATGAATTTTATATAAAAATTTATAAGATTTATATATATATTTTAAACTTTTGTTGTGATATTAATGGTCATATACAATATTAATTAATTCTAGAAAAAAGGCTTCATTTAGCTGCCTGTACATGTTTTTGTGTTTTAGTTTCTATCAGTCTTCTGCAGGGAATCATGACCATGCCTAACAGTAAATTTGAAGTCTCCAAAAAGATGATAGGGCCCCACAATGACAATTCCACATGGACAGTAAACTACTACTAAGCTGACAAACATCACCCAAAGATCAGCTTTGGAATACTAACTGTTCTGGACAGTTTCAAGATGGCTAGCTGAGATAATCCAGCCTCACACACTACTCAAGCAAGGACTTCAGACAAGCCCTGCACTTTTGCATTATGCAGAGACCGGACAACAAATGACACAGCTACCTCTCCCAGGACTTGACAATTAACTAAAACATTTCTTTTCGGGATCCCCTAAAGATGTCTTCACCCCCAAACAGCAGGAACTAATTTTAAGAACACAATGCTCACATTCCCAAGAAGTGGGGTGGGTGGTTTTGGTCATTCTATGGTTTTTCGATAATTGTCATTGTTCAGGATGGTTGGTTACAAGCTGTTATTTTTAATGATCAGAAAAAAAGGCTAAACAAAGGAGATTAGTTTTAAGGTTCTTGTTTGAAAAAAATGAGGATATAGATAAGAGGTAGATTATTGAATTTACTTTGAAAAAAAGACACAGATGAAATGATAAAATAAAGGGTAGATTATTGAATCTACTCAGTAAAGAAAAAAGAGAGGATATAGATACGATACAGATAAAAATGTAGATTATTGAATCTACTTTTAGAAAGCAACTATTAGTTTTAAATATTTTACATTGGATTGGATTTTTGTATGTTGTATAAATTATATATATTAATACCAATTTGAGATTGATTTTGTTAGAAAATACTGTTCATATATTTCTAGTCTTGTTCAAGATATTGTACCTATACAGTTCATTTAACAATGTAATTCATTTTATTAATCCTTGAAAGTTATTATTACCAACTATTAGGATATAAAGAAATGAAAGTTAGTAGTTAGTCATTACAATCGAACTTTTAGTCGTATTAGGTATGTTTTCAAGGTCAAGCAGAGATATATTTTAGATAGACAGGTTGTCTTCAAATCCTTTAGAGAGCTTTGTGGTGGTGGCTCACACCTTTAATCCCAGCACTTGGGAGGCAGAGCCAGGCAGATCCCTGTGAGTTCGAGGTCAGCCTGGGCTACAGAGTGAGTTCCAAGAAAGGCGAAACCCTGTCTCAAAAAAACAAAACAAAACAAAAAAATCCTTCAGAAATTTACAGAATATGGCATTTAATGTTTTAATAACCTGGTTTTTTTCTTTTTTTTATGACTATGAGACAGGTCTGTTCCTGGCAGCACCAATCTACTTCAGCAAGATGGGCATTGAAGAATCTCCATACAGAGTTTACTTTCACTATTGCAAAAGTTAGCCACTGGGCAAGAAAGTGTCCTTGCATTTACTGCTGATAGTCTGCTATCCAAAATGGACAAGCAGGACACAAAGGACTGCTGATCCTTGCCACGACAAGGTAGGAAGGCTCTTTAGAAAATCCTGCTTCACAGATGAGTCAGTCAGATATGGTAAGCCTACAGGCCGAAGATGATGCCCCAATATTGCAGAGAAATTTTGGGTGACTCTCTAGACAGTCAGCCGTTTTTGTCATTTCTCAAATTTTTTGGAAGTTGCTTGTTTGCACTTCTTCCTTACTTAGTTAGTATTATTTCCTTTTCGGGTCCCTGAGGGAGTTAAAGATTAGATAGTTATAGTTCTCTTTGTTAAGAAACTCAGAAAAGAAACTCATTGGGTAATACAAATTAGGATAGAAGGTAAATTAGATACAATCCTTTGGATTCACAAAAATAGGATAGATAATGGAATATTTTCTCTGAATTTGTCAAATGTTAATGCACTAGAGATATTGTTGAAATATTTATTGCTTGTATATATTATATATAGTTATTGTACTTATTGTATATAGTTTTTCTTATAACATTTTTATTTTTTATATTTGACAAAAAAGGGGAAATGTGGTGATATTTTATCTGTGTACCCCAATAAAGTTTATCTGAGGATCAGAGGAAAAAGCCAGCCACTATAGTAAACATAGAGATCAGACAATGGTAGCACAAGCCTTTAATCCTATCACTCAGAAGGCAGAGATCCATCTGGATCTCTGTGAGTTCAAGGCCACACTAGGAACATACCTTTAATCCCAGCACTAACCATAAAGGTCTGAAGGTTTGTACAGACAGACAGGAAGTGACAGAGCTAGACAGGAAGAGGAAGTGATGTAGCTGGGCAGAGAGAGGAAATGAGATGGCAGAATAGAAAGGCATATAGGTGTGGATACACAGGAAGTAGGTCTCTTTGGCTGAGGATCTCCAAATGATGGGAACGTGACTGGCTTCTTTCTGCTTTTCTGATCTCTCGGTTTTAATCCCAATATCTGCCTCTGGGTTTTTTATTAATAAGACCATTTAGCAATTCATCTTATAGTACTATTACGTGGAATTGTGAGCTAAAATAAATATTTACTCCCCCATGCTGGATTTGTCAGGCTCTTTTGTCATAGCAACAGAAATTAAATTGGAACAGATACAAACCTTGACTCTAACCTAGAGAGAAGCTGGCCTAGATGAGGGGCAGATAGTATAGAAATAGTTGAAACAAAGTACTATGTCATGCCCATTGTTCATTTTATGATTTATTTGCATGTAGTAAAAGAAGGGTGTGTAAGAAATTGGGATTAGACAGGGACTGAGATACTGTTTGCATCTCTAAACATCTATGAGTCACAATTAATTCATTTATTAAAAGATCATGACTACTTGTTTTCAATATGCTATATGAAAACTATGTTTTTAATACTATGAATATTGCAACTAAATAAAATTATACTTTATAAATTGCAACATTTAACTTATTCATATTATTAGCAAATATCACCAAACAAGCCTTCAAGAAAACTTTTCCTTGAGTAACTGAATTATTAAAAATTTTAACATGAAATAAGTACACTTCCTATGGTCTAATTAGTCAATAGATGGGTTCATAGAAAACTAAAAAAGTAATGAAGTTTCTTATTTTATACTCTGTAGTTGATTAATAGGGTTACTTTATTTCTTCTTTTTGAGCAAATATATAAAACCACTTATTTTATTGGTCAAAGTGTCTAGAAACTATATTTTCTTTGTGACAGAGACACATGGATCAATATATTCTTATATAAGATCTATTTGTGTAGAAGTGACTGAATGATCTTATAAATTATAAGTCCAGTCTTTATTGTATATACTTTTCCAATTCATCTAGAGGCTTACGACTGTAAACTTCTATGAAATGGCACAAAAAGATATGGAATTTTTCCACTTTTGTAAATCTTATATCTTTCAAAATAACAAACTTCATAGCATCATGGTATTCTGTGGCTTTATCAACAATAGACTGAATCAGAATTAACTGCTCTAAGTCAACTCCATGATTCAAAGTCCTCCAATGCCATCTATGTTCTTCATGATACAGAACACTGCTCCATTTCTGAACCTTCATTAACTATAAATGTAGTGTCTCTCCAGCTTCAAATCTTTATCAAAACTCATCTCCAACAAACATTCACATTTATGACATATATTTCTTGCAACTTTATTAAATCTAGAGGCATCTAAAGTGGGAAGAAAACAGTTTCAGGGGCTGGAAAATTGGCTCAGCAATTAAGAGCACTTCTTGCTTTTGCAGAAGACTCAGGTTTGATTTCCAGCACCCATGATACTGTGGTTAGCCAGCATCTGTAACTTAAGTCCCTGGGGATCTGGCAACCTCTTTTGACCTCCATGGGTACCAGGCAAACATGTGGTACACATGCCTACAAGCAGGCAAAACACTCATACACATAAAATATAAATTTCAAAATTAAAAAGAAAATGTTAGTTTCCCATTGTCATTTAAGTTTGAAGTTTGTCAAACATATTCCTGACTCCTTCTCCTGAAACCTACAATAAATTGCTGGTTGCCTTCTTTTTATTCACCTGTCTCCTAAAAAAAAAAAATGGATATAGGGGGGCTCTCATGCTATTCACTTCTTACTTTCTATAAATATTATGTTCATTTGTATAGTAGGAATTCAAGAAATATTTTTCATATGAAAAATTAAATCATTCTTTCTGCTGTTCTAAATTTTAATGACATATTATGACATATTATTGATATAAGTCGCACCACTTGAATACTTTGATCTGTACCTACATACAATCCTAGTTACTGAGACTCTGCCTGGGTTTTAGCAGTGTCTGAGAGAATTGTGCCTATTTCTCAACTGCATGTTTCTATTTCTGAACTAATAAACGATAGTCCTTGTTTTTCCAGCAGACTTCACTACTTGTATTCTTACTTTTGCTCTGTATTTAGCATTCCACGGAATGATTTAACACTAGGCTCATTTGAATGGCTTGTCAGCCTAGAAGGCCATCTATTATCAAATCCATAGGGTGAAAATATTACATCTGCTTACTGAACTGGACGTCTTCCCAGCATGCTCCCTCTTCTGGCTTTTGTCTGTGCACCTGTGTAACTCTAGGGCTTAGATTTGCATCCATTTTCAGGGCCTTCTCGATTAGAATGATTTCATCGTAAATTGAACCATGTTCATCAACAGCCTAAAAAATGACTCATAGCAGCCTTAATATTGGATCTTCCCGCAGTGTTGTGTCTGAAAAAAAAAATCTTATGAAATACAATGTTCTTTCTTTTCATGAAAATATTTATGATTAAAAATGTTCACTGTGCTTATTTAAATTTTGGCAAAAGAAGAAAATGCAAAGATCACTTATTTAATATGGTTTCCAATTTTAGACAGTATTTATATGATCTTTGTCATTTTCCTGTGAGCAATACATAATATACTTGTATTTTATTTACATTTTATGAATAGGAAAACCTAACAGTATATACAATGGCATATATCATCATCTGTGTGTTTAATTACTGGTTATGATGATAATAAAATTCAGGCCTTAATGTTTTACTTTAAAACTCTCATTGGATGTCATAAGCTCCATTTACTAGTAAATGCCATATGGCCAATGTTAGAACATTCTTAGTATTGTCTATATTTATATTTGGCTAATAGAGCTCATTTTAGTGGTATACTCCTTTTAAATGGTAACTGTTAGCAAATAGGTATTTAAAACATTTTAATGACTGGAAGAGAATACATCTTGAAATTCAATATCCACTTCTAAGAAGCTAGTGAAAACATGTAGAGAAAAAGGTTTATCTGAGGGAATTCACCACTCTTTTCATTCCTGTGACCCCCGCAGAAACTCCGGAAAAGTTCTACTTGATTTTGACTATGCTCTTTCATCCTTAGCGCACCACTATGAATAATGTGCCGACTCTGGAGAGCCAGATATTCAAGTGCATTTCCAGGAGCTCCTAGAATACAAGTGTCAGGCATGCCTTTGTGGAGCCTCTCTAGTGCTACACCATAAAATGGTATTGGGACTTCCTCCAATGGAATCCCCTGCTGTGATGCACAGTGAGGGTGAAATGCATAGGACATAAGAGGCAGAGCGGGCCTAAACATGAAATAGATGCTGTCGTTTCATTTTCAATATGACAGACTTCAGGGTCAGTGCTCCTGAGGGAGGAAATGCTCACTAGTTTTCAAAGGAGCCTTGGAACATGTAAAGAGACCTAAGGTTGTGTGAGGATTCCTTGCCTCTTGACTCAGAACTCTGACCAAAACAAGCAGAAAGGTACTTATTAACCCTGTGAAACTACTAAGCACTATTACTGCTCTTCAGCTGGGACTGAATACATTAAAAGTGCCTAATCAAACAAAGGTGCTAAAGAAACTTTTCCAGAAGCCATTCATTAGAGCAGGGTTTTCCGCTCTCAAATGACTGAGAAGTCATTTAAGGTGTGAAACACCGAACAGTAGTTGTGGCAGAATTTATAGAGTAGCTAAGGAACATAAGAAACAGTAGAAAGTTATGGACTTCTTTCTAACACAGTAACTCTGTAAACTTGGGTCTCTTCTTTAAAAATAAGAGCTAATATGACTCTATAAAACTGTGATCAAATCATTTATGCAAAGCTGGACAGGCCTTAAGGGGAGGGCTTGCTTTTCTGTATGGAGATATTTCAGTCATCATAAGCATGAATGTGCTCACCTGATGGTCAGGATTGACAATGATAGGATCCAGAATGCCCAAAGAGACAAGGCTCTGGGCATGTATGTGTGAGGAGTTATCTTGATTATGTTGAGATGGAAAGACCCTAAAAGAGGCACTGTTCCCTGGGCTGAGAAATTGGGGCAGTTAGTTGAGCCCCAGCATTCCTGGCTCTTTCCCTCCTTATTGTAGATGCAATGTGAGCCATTGATTCAAGTTCCTGCTGTGATGCACAGTACCTTTCAACAATGAGACAGACACTTCCATAAATTACTTTTGTGGGGGTATTTTGTCACAACAGTAGGAAAAGTAACAAAGACAATGCCTTACAAAGTAGTGATCTTGGACACCTCAGGATCTACTTAAATGCAAATTAGCTTTAATTCAGTTGGAACTATATAGAGAAGACAGGTACACTACTGTCTATGTGCCGGATATTAACATTTAGCCTGTCCTATTCTTAACTTCCTCCCACACAAGTAAGAAATAACAAGTGCTTCTGTTAATGGTAATGAAATAAGGTCACATATCACAAGTGTCAAGGTTGTAATTGATTTATCACTTTTGCCTTCACTGGAAATCCATGGTAATAATTTTTGTCTATTATTTAATTTGGACAGAACTGAAAATAACAAGTATTTTTTTCTTTCATTACTTTTATCTAACAATATGACCTCTTAATCGTACTGGTTCTAGTATTTTGAACAATGAGAGTTTATGAAAAGAAAAGAAAAACACAAAAATCTATATTTTTGTAGAGAGATCATATCTAACAATTAAGTAACAAACAACTGGAAAGGGATCAAACCAATAGGATGATTTAAAAAGCTGAAAAGAGAACAAGTTGCAAAGGAAAGTATTGAAGACTTGAATGTATAAGGTGAAAAACAAGTCCAAATGTCTTAGCTAGGTTTCCGTTGCTGTGATTTAGAAAAAAAATGACCAAAAGTATCTTGGAGAAGACCCGGTTTATGTCATCTAACAACTCTCAGGTCCGGTCACACTCTGTCACCAAGGAATATTAGAGCAGGGATCTGTAGGTAGGAAGTGAAGCAGAGGCTGGGAAGGATTGCAGCTGACTGGCTTGCTTCCCGTGGCTTCCTCAGCTTGCTTTCTTCTATCATGGAGAACCACTAACTCAGTGGTAGCACTGCCCACAGTGAGCTGGGCCATCCCATACCAATCACTAAGTAAGAAAATGTCCCACAGCCTTGCCCGAAGTTCAGTCCCGTGGGATTACTTTCTCAGTTGAGGTTTCCTTTTCACAAATGACTCTAGATGTGTCAAGGTGACACATTGATCCTCTAACTGTTTTGCTAGAATTAATAAAGGCATTTGGACAAAAAATATTATATTTATAGTAATTAGGAGTATCCAAGAGCCATCTTTTTTCTAGAGCATGTGATCACACAAACAGGCAAGAAATATACTAAGTAAGGTCCTGATAAACAGGTAAAACAAATTTGTTTACATACTTATTTATTTATTTCATACCAAGACTCCTTTAGTTTACAGTCGACTCAAATTTGTTATATAAATTTGGCTGGTCTTAAATGCTTGATACTCTTGTCTTCCCTGATTTCAGGAATTATAGGTGTGTTAATTATGCATGCCTCTAAAAATTGAAAGTTGATGATAGAAAAAAACATAAATATTGAACAATATAAGACAAAGATACCCATATTTTAATTGATTCAAACATATGAAATAGCTAGCACATGGTGACACCTTTGATCCCTTTGTGACGAGGAAGCATGGCTGAGCACAGTGTCATGGTGACTTGAGTGTGACAAGGTGACCCACACGCAGGCCTGGGGCTATTCACTCTGGGCTCTGAGGAGAAAACACAGGCCCACCTGGTACCTTAGCACCAGCCAGATGGGCACTATTAGAGTGAGCAGAGGTATGGTATGGTCTTTTATGGAAGAGAGAGAGGGACAGAATGTTTCAGGTCTTGTGGACAAAGGTATATTGGAAGAGACAAGAGAGGAAAGGAATGGACTGAGATGGCGAGGGAGCTGACTCCTTGGGCAGTGGCAACACATGGGAAAGCTTGCCCCGCACTTTATCTGGGTAGCACAGCAGAGCTCACCTTGCTAAAGAGAGCAAAGGTGAGTCAACCCTTAGAATTTGACCCTGGGAGACCTAACCCCACCCCTCATCTGCCACATGGAGGCATGGGCTGTGGAGAGATTCCCCAAACCCCACCCATCAATGTCTAAGGTAGGTGGGAGAGTAGACCCTGAGGTAACAAGAGTGGGAGAGATGTCCCTGCTCCCCACAACCTGCAACACTTGGGAGAGCAGACCCTGCACTTTGCCTGGGCAACACAATAAACTCATGGGTGGGGAAGAGTTGCCCTCCTCCCTGACCCCTCCCATCAATGCCTAAGGTAGGTGGGAGAGCTGTCCCTGTGGTCATAAGTGTGGGAGACCCATCCCCCACCCCCGCCAGCTACAACACTCAGCAGAGCAGGCCTTGTACCTCACCAGGGCAGCACGATAGTGCCAACCCTGTTCGTGCAGGTGTGGGTGAGCCAGCCCTAAAATTGTGAGCACAGGAGAGCTGTCCCCACTACCCATCTAACTTGCGAATGCCTGGGCGGGGGAGAGTTGCCCTCCTCTCCCCTGCCCATCAACATCTGGGTCAGGTGGCCAAGCTTACCCTGTGGTCATAAGAGTGGTAGAGCCAATCCTGTTAGTACAGATATGAGTGAGCCAGCCCTGAAGTTGTACCCATTTCACATCTGGCCCAGGACCACACCCAAGGTTATGACTTGGCCCGCCCCTTCATTTACCCCATCTATGATCTGTCTGAAGGGACCTGACCCGCAGACCCAAAGCTGGAGGATCTCTACAACACAGGGCAGCAGCAGGATATCCAGGAAGAGTTTTCGTGAGGGCCCAGCATAGATAGTGTAGTAGAAACCAGAGGCCTCCAAACAGACCGATGATGACTCTTTGCAATGAACACTTACAAGTAAAGATATATGGATAAAGGTGTGACTCACTGTGTCACACTGTAGCTTCCATAATGAGATCTTTAAGTTTTGCCCTTGTATTTTTTTTGTTTTGTTTTTCTCTTAAATTTTGTTTTATTGTGGGGTGGGGCATGCAGGAGCAGAGGGTGGATGTGAAGTGATGAGGAAATGATACTTGATGTAAAAGACACATAGAACAAACAAACAAGCAAGCAAACAAATAAATAAATAAGTAAAAGATATTACTAGGACTATTGTAGTGGTTTCAATACGAACTGCCCAATAAGATATTATATTTAAACAATTGGTCCATAGTTGGTGAAAATGTATTGGAAAGAATTAAGAGGTGTGCGTTTGTTAGGGTTGGACTTTGAGGTTTCAAAAGCTGCAGGGGGCCCATCTCTCCTCTCTGACTCTGTCTCTGTTTCTCACTGTTTCTGTCTCTCTCTCTCTCTCTCTCTCATTATTATCTTTTTTATTATTTTATAATTTAATTTAATTTTACATATCAGCCATGGATTCCTCTGTCCTCCCCCCTCCCTCCGCCCCCCCAAACTCCCAATCCCCACCCCCCATTCCCATCTCCTCCAGGGCAAAGACTCCCCTGGGGATTCAGTTCAACCTGGTAGATTCAGTCCAGGCAGGTCCAGTAACCTCCTCCCCAACTACTGCTTGTGGATTAGATGTAAGCTCTCAGCTACTGCTCCAGCGCCATGCCTGCCTGCCTGCTGCTGCCATACTCCCTGCCGTGATGGTCTTGGACTCAGTCTCTGAGACTGTAATCAAGCTTCCAATAAATGCTTTCTTTTATAAGCTGCCTGAGAGCTGTTATGAAAAGGAGAGATGGTTGGAAGCATATTTATAGTTTTTGAAAGATTTTTCTTTTGATTCTTTAGTTTTAATAATGCAATGATACAATTTTACACCTTTAGTGATTTTGTAAAACTCATATCATTTACTTTTACAGATAGGATTTCTAGTACTGAAAGAGGTTAAGTGATTTCCTGAAGCTCAGTCTGGATTAATGAAAGTTTTACTCTATATTTACATTTTCCATTATGTTCAAACTGGATTTAAATATAAACAGTAAAGAAAGGTGTGCTACTATAAATATAAGAGAGTTTTGCATAGAGGTCTACGATAACTTAGGTGAAGTGGATGGCAAAATTAGAGTGTAGATCAGCACAAGTGAAGAGTTTCTTAAGCTTTTCCTGATTGCAGAGCTCTGAATAAATGTTAAAATGCCCCACAAATTGCTAAAAAACTAAAAAACTGACATTAAATTCTGACTTGAGAGTCTTAACAATGGAAGGAGACATTTGCCCAAGACTCAGTGAATACTCATAAGCAATCTGAGACTCTCCACTATAGGCCAGATGAAATTTCCACCAGACACGAGTTTCCTAATTATAAGGATGATGTGTTACTCAAGCATTCCTCAGTAGTCCCCAGAAGAAATTTCATTTTAGGATGCGTCAGGTCTACCGTGTGTATCCTCTCTTTATTCTAGAGCTGTATAGATCAAATACATTTAAACTTAACTTAAAATAAAGTTAAATAAATAAAATTTCAGTTGCTAGATTGTTCTCAGGACACTCAAGTGCCCTATGGTTTTATCTAACTAGTAGCTACCAGACTGAACAGTAACTTAAAGAACAGGTCATCACTACATTATACTCTTTTGAGCAAAAACTTCCCTAGACATGGCTGTTTCTTCTGGGAAGAAAACACTCAACTCAAACAATATAAGATATCTTTAAACCACATGTGTTTCTGCATTATTTTTATGGAGTTTATTATTTTTGATAATCACATCAAGATGTGATTTCCCGATCTCAAGTTTTCAGATTATTACACATTTTCAAGTTATTTCACGGATAACCCAAACCTGGGTCTGCACGTTAGGCAAGTGATCTACCACTGAACCAAACTTCCAGACTCTGTATGGCTTTTAAATTATGTAGTCATAGGTAGTATTCAATTATCTTAAGATGGATTACGCATACAAAATACAAATTTAGAAATTCCATGACACATTTATCAGATTAAATTGAACAATTTATTTGAATATAAATCTGCTCCTGCAATTTTTTCCCCATGTGTCAAACTAATATTGTCACTGGTTTTACTTTATTCTTTGTGAACATATTGATGTCAGCTTAGGGCTGTTCCTGAAGGGGGAAAACAGTTGTCCTTGAACACTGCCAGAATATAACTGTTAGTTCAGAGATAAAAGGATGATAGGAACAGCAGCATCTCGGCTTGTGAAAAACCTGTATGGACAATGGGTAAGCAAGAAACCCCTTCATGTATGAGCTATGCAGGAATACAATGAATTTCCTTTCAATTTTATAAAATTGCATGATATTATTATGCAATTTGCAAACAAATCTTTTGTGCTTTAAGGACAGAACATGTTTTAAATCGGAGGTTAATGGCATACAGAAAATTTTGTCAAGTGAGACAGTATATAAAAATTCTTCTTAAAACCATTTTCTGTCAGGTTATGTCATTAGACTAACAAGGAGTGAGAAAAGAGTATACATTCAGAGATTTATTCCTATTTCCGAGTCACTGAGAGGATGCTCACTGAAATACTCTGTCTATAAATAGACTCAAGTGACAGAATCACATATCTTCTCCAAATGCAGAGTGTCTTTCTCAGGGGCTCAATTAGTCGCAGTAAAAACAGTCAGAGCAGCTATCTCCCTTGCCCAAATCACCCATAAAATTTTGTTTTCCAAAATATTTTCATAATCTATTATCTAATTTCCTGCAACTAAGATCCCTGAGAGTACTCCTATCCCTTTCTAATTATTTCAGTAATTAGGAGCGATCTTGATTCACTATGCATTTCACCAAGGGAGCCGTGAATGGTGAGGTAATCAGGGTGGTGTAGGACCTTTAAGACTCATCATAGACAAGGTCCATCAAAGTAGAGGCTGTTTTCTAGGTGAAGCAAAAGCACACTGGGCAAGAACATGGCTGTGAGGTATTGATTCATTTCATTAAATTTTAAGAGTTTGGTATTAACTATTCCAGCATGTTTATTAATGAAAGTGCTGACTGTATCATGCCTATGAGGTCACGTGTTGTTTTCTACTGCAGGGAAAACTATCTATTTTCAGGCCCCTTTGATCATTACTTGCTGTCATTTGTCATTTATCACTTTATTTTCAGGAACAATATATTAAATTTGAAAAACATATTAAAATCAAACACTATATTACATTTTGTCTGGAATTTATGAATAAATAAATGTATATTCTTACTTTATAACTTTATTCCTTACGCCCCCAAATATAAATAATTCTAGTCATCTGAGGACTATAACAGTTGTTTAGTACTGCATTTGTAAACAGAAATTTAGTAGGTTTTGTATTCATCCGTGATCTTCTCTGAAAAGAATCGGACTATGATCCACATAGTAGTATTTCACGGGCTAGTTTTCTGTATAATTGTCCTGTGATTGTGTCAGGGCTCATGGTAGAGTAAGAGAGCTTGAGACCTAGAACAGTCTGAACTGGTGTTCCATATACTTACTCAACTTCCCTGATCCTATCTTCTGGGTCTCTAAATTGGAGACAATAAACACTAGACATGATTATACATACAAAGCTCTTGTCATATACTATATGATGGAAAATAAAGCAAGATTAGGTTAATTAAATTCTTTCATAAAAAAGAAAACAGTTTTTTTAAATATCTTTCATATTAACAACTGGAGGACAGCTGAATATGGTAGCTCACGCCTGTCCTAGCCCTTGACAGTTAGAAGAACAGTTTCTCAAATTTTAGGTCAGCTGAGATACAAAGGAATTTGAGGGCAGTCTGGCCTATATAGTAAAACTCTTTCTCAAACCAAAGGTCACATTAAGTTTTAAGTGTAGGAATTCAGAGCAAGAAACACATATGTTCTCTGTCACAAGCAAATTCTAGCTTTTAATTGTTTTATCTGTACAAACGTGGGAATAAATGAGGATACTGGTTAGAAAGCTAGGAAGGGGAGCATGCTCCAGGAAAAGGAGCTTTTCTAAAAGATGGGTAGAGAATGCAAGAGAGTCGTGCACCATGAGATAGGAAAATGAGACTATGGAGGGCAGAAGAGTACAAATGTATGAAACAGCACATGGAAGAGAGAAGTGGGTTACACACAATGGTAAAAGTATGCATGAAGACATCGGAAGA
>CABHPQ010166008.1:0-15104 GCA_902168405.1 Peromyscus aztecus
CTTCCTCTTCCCAGAATTCTCCTTGTCTGCTTATCCTGCCTATACTTCCTGCCTGGCTACTGGCCAATCAGCATTTTATTAAACCAGTGTACAAAAGCATTATCCCACAGCAGGATTCCCATCACCCACATGGAGGCTCTCAACCATCTAGAACTCGAGTCCCAAAAGATCTGATGCCTTCTTCTGGCCTCTGGGCACTGTACACATGTGGTTCACAGACACACCTGCAGGCAAAACACTGAAACACATTGTTAGAAATAAGCCTGGGGGCAATAACTAGATCACCACTCCAACAGAAATGCCGGACAAGGCAAGCCTTTGCTCTTGATCAAGGGGGTGTGCTTTGAAGAGCAAGAACCCCAAGGCAAGGAGTACACTTGGATTTTATTCTAATGCTGTGGTGGCTGTCTGTCTTTCCCCATTGGCTGGGTCTCATCTCACGGTCTTCTGAAACTGGCTAGTTTTAAACAGTGCAAAGGAAATCAAGTGGGGAGGGAGTCAGTCACTTCAGTCTGAAACTGTAGCAGGGTCTTGGTGTAAACAAAGGTTTTTACCTGGGGGGGGGGGATTAAAAAATTAGCGTAAAAGTTTTAGAGGGTAGGGGAGATAAAACTTGAATCTCAGCACTCAGTAGGCAGAGGCTAGCCTGGTCTACTTCAGGTATGTTGGGCCTCAAACTCAGAGATCTGCCTGCCTCTGCTTCCTGAGTGCAAGGAATAAAGGTGTGTGCCACCACACCTGGCTAAGGTTACCCTTCTTACTGAAAGACATTTGAATGGTTCTCAACTTGTTTGAGACAATAATCTGTGGGATTGTGACCCCCTCCTCTTAATTCTTAGGATTCCAAATTGGGGACAAACCCAAGCCCTGTTTGCCTCACTGTGCGTTTCCTATGAGAATCAATAAAAAGATAATTCAGGACAGCCTGGTCTACAGAGAGAGTTCCAGGATGGCCAGGGCTACATACACTTGAAAAACCAAAACCAACCAAACAAACAAGCAAACAAAAAAACCCCAAAAGCCTCAGGAAGTAGACAACTCAAAAGCTTCAGAAGCAACTGACCAGATTCACTAGGCTCCTCCCTCCCCAAGCATCTGTATGCACTAAGGAAGCAGAGGCAAGCAGATTTCTTGAGTTCAGGGCCAGCCGGGCCAGCCAGGGCTACGCAGTGAGACCCTGTCAAAACAAACAGAAAAGGATTTGAATTCCTTGTCCTAAATACAAGTTTTATGGTATTTGATAGAAAAAGACTTGTATTTAATACTTCTGCAATATTAAAAATAGTTGCCAGGATTAGGATTTGTATTCTAGACAAGAATCTGTGAGATTCTGATCCCCCCCCCTCCATTAAAACTGTGGGTCAGGTATGGCAGAAAGAGAACAAACAGGAGGAGAGCAGTGTGGATGCATCTCCAATACCAGGTGAGGGGATCTGGGTAATCTGAAAGGTAATAGAGAACTTCGGAAACCTTGAGGACAAGAAGAAGGGGAGGAGAGGAAGAGACAGGATTTTAGAGACTGGAGGCAAAGGACTTCTAAGCAGCAGCCTTTTCAGGTTTTTTGCTTCAAAAGAGGGAGGTCAAGGGATGAAAAAGAAACCAGAGTGGATAATTTGGTGAGGAGAGAGGACAGGCAGGCAGCCGAATAGGGAAAGTGTCCAGACTCAGCAGCCACTGTCCTCCTGGGGGAAGGAACCAGTGGACAGAAGAGTTGTACAGAACTGCTCCAACATGGTGCTCCAACCAACAGCAGCAGCAGCAGCACCTAACATCAGTATGGTCACTACCATATTGCCACTGTTGTCACCTAAACTACCACAATAAGAGTACCACCATCATTACCACCAGTTTTCCAACCACTGCCACCACTACCGCAGGAACATCATCACCGTCTACGATTATCATACCATCCCCCTCGGCCACATTCACATCACCATCCCCACCACCAATCCCATCTCTCTCTCTGCTCCCATCTGGACATCACCAGTCTTCTCCATCATCTCCATCACCACAACATTTTCTTCTAACCACAATCTGCATCACCAAGCACCTGCTTAGAAGTATGGATTCTCAGCGCCCGGCCCCTTGAATCAGAACTTCTGGGACGTGGGGCTGGCACTCTCCTCAAGCCCTTCAGAGGACTCCGTTGGATGGATGCTCAGATTTCAGAATCCCTAGACAAGACAGCCACAGAAATGCAAGGCTTCTCTAGTGGTTAATTTCAGAAACTCTGGTAAAAGATGACCTCTGTGCCAGAACAGGGAGGAGGACTAGCCCCTCCTCCTCTTAGCTCCCTGTTTTGGGCTTACTGAAGAGCTACCCTGGGAGCAAAGGGAATTCACCTGGAGGTGGGAATTTGATAGCAAGTGCCTTTTGACCAAATACTGGTCAGCTGAAACCACAGGCTTATTCCCCTTAAGTTTCTCACTCTATCTGCTGAACTTATGTGGAGAGATTTCTGCCTTGTTCTCCACCCAAAGACACGGGAGCTCAGCTCGCATGTGACCACACCCCGATATTGACCAGCCATTCAGGATCCAAACATCTGACCAGGTTCTCACCCAGGGCTTCAGTATTTGGTAGGCGGGTGTTTACCTCAGGAGCTGGGTAGCCCCCAACTCCTCCTCCCTTCCTCCACCCACCTACCCCTCACGTGTGAAAGGGTGGATCCAGGTCTAGCTGGGTCTTTACCCCCCCCCCCCACTTCTAATCTCTAGGCTTTGACCTGCCTTCTGAGGTGAGTTTTCTGCCCCAGGGTGTTTGTGAGTGCGGAATTTCCCACTCTTGGGGAAAAGAGAGGGGAACCCATGGCGTTGGCTCCTTCAGAAGCCTTGTCTTACCTTTATGGTGAAAATCTGGGTAACTTGAAGTCCCAAGCCCCGGTTAAGTCGTTTCATTGTCTTTAAGCTTTATCCAACCCCTACAAGAGGACTTTGCAGCCGGGTCCTCACTTACTGAGATCCTTAGCCTGCTAGGGCCAGAGGCCTGTGCCCCACGGCTCATTCTTACCAGGCTGACCTAGCCCGGGTGTCCCTAGTTAAAGGAAGCCCGATGCCTCTCAGACGTGTTAAGTGTGAACAAATGATGTAACTAATTAGGAATCGTGGGGGCTATGCTTTGGGGGAGATGAAATTTAGCCCCTGGTCCAACAGTTTCTAATATGGGTTGAAATATCCCCGAAGAAGAGAAAGCAGTATCAGGTCTTGTTGTGACTAACCCCCTCCTGTTCCTCTTTCCTGTTTTCCAATTTCTGTTTTGGAAACACAACTATTCTTCTTAATCTCTTGTACACATAGGAAAATAAATTCTAATTTCCATCCTTTCTTATACAAAGTTAATATATTTTGAACATTGTTCTGAGCTTTGTAACATCCCCCTCTAATATTATACCTTGAAATGTTCCGTGTCCGTGAAGATGGCCTTTTTCTTTTAACTACTGTGTACTATTTCACTATGGGGATGTGCTATATACATATATATATATATATATATATATATATATATATATATATATATACAGTCTTCGCCTTGCTGTTTGGTTTTGCTCCAATTTGTACACATATTGTTTTGTATATCTCCAATTGTGTCTACAGGGTAGCTTTGTAAATGTGGGGGGTGCTAGGTCAGAGTACATGCCTTGGTTCTTACAATGGTTATTGGCTTCTTCCTTCTAGTGGATGGTAAGAAGTGAACCAGAGGCCAGGCAGTGGTGGTGCACGCCTTTAATCCCAACACTCGGTAGCCAGAGGCAGGTGAATCTCTGTGAGTTCAAGGCCAGCCTGGGCTACAGAGTGAGTTTCAGGAAAGGTTCCAAAGCTACACAGAGAAAACCTGTCTCGGGGAAAAAAAAAAAAAAAAAAAAAAAAGATGAACCAGAGAGGACTCAGTGGGAGCTGTGATGTGCTCTCTAGCCACTCAACCTTGGGACCTGGGGCTCACTTGCTTTAGGCTTCACTTTTTAATCTATGAAATGTGCCCTTACACTTGGGGTGCCGAGGCAGGAGGATAGTGGCCAGCCTGGGCTACAAAAAGAGCTCTTGTCTCAAAATAATATCTATTAAATGGTTCAGAGAGGCTGGGTGTTTAGTTCAGTGGTAGAGTGCTTGCTTGCCTAGCATGTGCAAAGAAGGTCCTGGGTTTCATCTGTGGTACCCCAAACCAACAATCAACCAACCAATCATAAATTAGAGCACATGGTGGCAAGGAGAAGATTAGATCTTCCATGTAAAGCATTTAGTTCAGGACCAAATATACAGCTAACCATTGTCAGGCTGCTGGTTTTCTGCTGAGGTCCTGATAGGGCCTTTCATGAATGTCATGGAGTGAGCCTGGCTGTCAAAACCATTGTTCTGAAGGGAAGATTCCCTCTCCATGGCTACCTATGTCCCCGAGGTTTCTGTTAGGTTCTCTTAATAGAAAAACCTGGGTTTTCCCAGGGACATTTCTAGGGCTAGCTGTTGGATAGATTGGAGTGGAATCTTTCTAAAGAGGATATAGCCTGTCTTAAATTCACAATTTCCTCTGCACAGGCTGCAACTGAGTACACTGTCTTCCATGCATCATTTTCTACTAGCCTTCTACAGTGTTCCACAGCCTGCAGATGTGAATCTGTTCCCATTTTAGAATTGTCTCAGGGTGCAGCAAATGTCAATCACTGCCAGGCCAAGTCTTCATCACTCTGCATTCTGTTCTCACCAAACAGAACATCTTATATTTGAGTTCATGGTCCCAGGCTCCTCCATGTTGTCCCCTGTGGTGGGTGAGACACCCCATGGTCTCTGTGTGGATTTCCTTCTGCCTTAGGGTTTGGGTACATTGAGGATGAACCACATTTGAAATGGGTATGTCCAAATTAAAGGGTGAGTTTGGTTTTGTCTACACAGAAATACAGTCGACGTCTGCAAAAGTTAATTGTCAGTCAATCTTTTGAGGCTTTACATCCAAAGAGGTGTTTACAGAACATTCCAAACAGACTCTGCACAGTACACCTGATTTTTTTTGGCCTCTATTCTCTCTGTGTGTGTATGTACATGTGCTCCTGTGTGTGTGTGTGTGTGTGTGTGTGTGTGTGTGTGTGTGTATGTGTGTGTGTGTGTGTGTGTGTGTGTGTGTGTTCGTTCCTGTGTGCATGTGTGTGGGGGTCAAAGGTTGATGTCAGCTATCTTCCTCAGTTATCCTCTATCTTTTTATGAAATTGTTTTCTGGGGTGAGCGTGTGTGTGTGTGTGTGTGTGAATGCTGGGTTGGAGATTTAGCTCAGTGGTAGAGCGCTTGCCTAGCAAGCACAAGGCCCTGGGTTCGGTCCTCAGCTCCAGGGTGTGTGTGTGTGTGTGTGTGTACATGCCACAGAGACCAGAGGACAGCTTTTCTGGGGTTGGTTCTCTTCTCCCACCTTATTTTGAGGCAGGGTGTCTCTGTCTGTTGCTATACTGCATATTCCAGGGCAGCTGGTCTTCAGGCTTCTGGATAATTCTGTCTCCACTTCCCATCTTGTTGTAGAAGTGCTGAGATTCCAGATGTGTCCTACCACAGCTGGATCTTTACACAGATTTGAAGACTGAAGTCAGGCCATCAGGTTTCTGGGGCCATCTCCCTGGCCCTTCTCCTTATTTTCGTTTTTAATTAATTTATGTCTTGTTTTTTTTGAGACAGGGTCTCTCACTAAACCTGGAGCTTACCAATTCAGGTTGAGTGCCTGGCTGACAAGCCCCAGGGGTCCCCTGCCCCCACCTTCCCAGCACTAGGGTTACAGATACATGCTTGGCTTTTTACGTGGAGACTGGGAATCTGCACTCAGATTCTCAGGCTTGTGCAACAAGCGCTTACCGACGGAGCTGTCTTCCAGCACTTTCTCTGTTCTCTTTCATAGTACAGGAGATCAGGATGAATTGGGAGCCCAGGATCTGTGTGGTGGGTCCCTAGAGCCAACTGGTTCATTTACTTGATTGACCCAAGAACATGAGTGAAGAGAAAGAGGACTCATTCAGGATACTCAGGATTTATGATGAAACAGAGGAGATAAAGAAGATGCCAGAAAGCTCTGGTGTTTTTTCTCATCATGGGCAACAAGAACAACGCCAAATGGACAGCACGCAGGGAATGGCCCAGCTGCCCCCAAGTCCCTCAGTGCAGCATGACCCTATTTATCAGGAAATGCACAGTATGACCCAGCAGCAGTGGGATCCCCAAGCCCAGGACACATCTGGGCTCCAGCCCATGTGGTTTTCAGAGGCAGGACCAGAAGGAGGAACCAGCTCAAGGTAAGGCTGTCATGAGCGAGGGCTGGGCAGGGTGATGAACTGTCCTGGGAAGAGAAGGCCTGACACTTCATGCCATCTTCTCCCTCTTTCTTCTCTGTTGTAGCTTCCAGCCAGGAGCTGTGACTGGTAAGTGCAGCCACAACAGTGTGGTCAGGGAGGGGAAGTGGCCCACGCTGGAGCCCAGATGGTGGATGAAGTACCCAGTTTGGTGTAAGAGAGCAGCTCTCTTTCTGATGTTGTGACTTTGCTGTGATGCCTGGTCCATGAGAGGTGGGTGTGGCTGTTTCCCTGCAGGTCAGTTCTGTTCTTCGTCCTTACCCAACAGAGAAGTCTGGTCACTCCTCAAAGCCATTGTAAGTACCTTAATATGTTTTTGACAGCCAGACATCATCCTTCTTTCCTGCCCACCCTCCAATGCAGAAGTGGTGTGTTTGCACACCCCATTCCCTTTCTCTTAGGTAGTGGTGGCCTGGGATACCATCTTCTTTTCATTCCTTTTCCTTTTTCTTTCTTTTCTTTTCTTTTTTTTTTCTGGTTTTTCGAGACAGGGTTTCTCTGTGTAGTTTTGCGCCTTTCCTGGATCTCGCTCGCTCTGTAGCCCAGGCTGGCTTTGAACTCACAGAGATCTGCCTGTGCTGGGACTAAAGGCGTGCACCACCACCGCTGGGCCTGATATCATCTTCTTAATGAGGCTGCTCTCCTTGTTCCACCATTTTGATAAATAGGGCCTTTAGCCTACAGTGCCACTTCTACAAGAGATGTGACTTGGGGGCCCCTGAACCAAGCTCTGTTATGAGAAAGAAGCTAAGAAATTTGGGGAGCAGGGGCAGAGCAGGCTGCCGCCTTGGTTGACCAGTCCTGCCGTCTCCCCAGCCTCCCATTCCAGATGAGGCAGTAGTCACGCGGAAGTCCCCACGTGGTTCCTGGAGGGTTGGCACTCTCCGCCACGGGAAGCGAGTGAACGCTATTGCCATTAGCAGTGCCCCGCGCCGTGTGTACACGTGTGGCACTGGCTACATCAGGGTGTGGGACGAAGATGCGCTGCATGCCTCGGACCGAGCGCCTCAGGCCCAGCTGGACTTTCAGGTGAGGGAGGGGCTCTCAATCAGGTTTAGGGAAAGCCTCTGTCCCCAGCACTGCCACGTGTATTGAGAGCGTGTGTTCTTGCCCAGGACCCTCGGAATCGTGTACTTACCTGCAAGCTGTTCCCGGATGAGCAGAGTCTGATCACAGGGGGAATGGCCCGGGCTCTGACTCTCTGGGACCTGGCTCCAACACCCCAAATCAGGGCCCAGATGGCCTCCACGGGCCCCACGTGCTATTCCTTGGCCCTCTCTTCCGATGCCCACATCTGCTTGGCTTCTTTCAAAGGATTTGTGGAGATTTGGGACGTGCAGAACCAAATCTTGATCAGGTAGGACCTCTCTCCAGAGCCACTCAGGTGTCCCTTGGGAAGGGCTTGAGATGAGACCCCACTTTCCCTTCTTGGTGGTAGGGATATGCCAAACAGCCTGGAAGGTACATCTAGGGCCTTCCTAACCCTTCCAGATTCTGGGCCGGGGGCAGTGGGGGGGGGGCAAACCTTTCTAAAGACCTCTGAGTTGTTTTCCCACCAGGAAACATGAAGTTCCTCCCTATGGGTCCCGCTGCGTGGACATCACAGGCTTTAAGTTCTGGACAGGTGGTGAAGACACCATCCTGTACTCCTGGGACATGAGGAGCTACCGGAAGCTGCAGCAACACAGATTATGCCATGAGGTGCCTGCTTGGTTGCCTTCAGGGCCAAGTTCAACCCCAGGGTGGGGACCTGGGTGTGGGCAGCCGGTGCCGAGTGTGAATTCGAGGCCAAGGCTTGGATGAGGGCACTGGCGATGTTGAATGCTGACCCAAACCTTCCCACAGATCCTTAGCATTACTCATGACCCCAGTGAGGAATGGGTACTAGCAGGCTTGAGAATGAGTGACATTGTCATCCTCCATGCTCACCGGGAGGAGAAGTACAAAGCTGTGGTCCAAAGATACACACAACACCACAACCTCAAGTTTACCTCTGGTGGTGAGTTAGAAGCCAGGTAACCCCCATGGGCTCCCACCTTCTTTCCCCACCCCCTTTCCTTATGCTCCCCTCTGTCACAGGGGCTTCCCATAGAGAACGAAGCCTGGAGGTCCAGGCAGACAGAAGTGGCCGGAGTCCCATCTCATAGGTCTCTTGTTCAGTGACAATTCCCTACGTTCTGGGTGTGGCTCTGGTGGCAGCAGATGCAGGGATGGCTTGGGCCATGCACCTGATTTTTATAGGGCAGGGAACCCGAGGCAGAGCAGATAGTTGATCTCTCCCTAGTCTACTTGAAGACGGCCGGAATGAGCACATAGGCTCAGTTTCTGACCTCTCGGTCATACCTCTTCTTCGCTTTGCCAGGGACCTGTTTTATATCCACGCTGGATGACATGATCCATTGTTTAGCAGCTCCTTCTCTACGAAGGTTGTTTCAGGTATGGAGGTAGAGAGTGGTGGGGGTGTATGGACTAAAACACTCAGAGCTTGTGGCCCCAGATCCCTACTTGATGGGTTCCAGTGAGAACTGGAAAATATCCCTGAGACGGCGTTTTATAGTGGTAGGGATTGAGGACTGATCCTGTGAACCCATGGTCTTCGCTTTGAGCTTTATCCACAACTCAATGAAGCCTTGAGTCTACATAAACCTTGAAACATAAAGTCCTCAATGTCTGGCTCAAGTCCCGACCCTTCATGTTCTTCACCTCTCTTTTCTAGGTAGAGGAGTGTTATGACATTCTGTGTTGTGACGTGTCCTCTGATAGTCAGTATCTGGTCACGGGCTCCAAGGAAAGTGCTACAGTATACCAGCTCTTATATTGAAGGTTGTGGGCTATGGTCTTGCCAGTGAAGATCCAAAGAGATCAGACCATGTGACCTCACAGTACTGGACATCTCCAACACGTCTCCCTCCCCTTCAGCCTTTATGGTTAGCTGGCTATATTCCCAGGCTTTGGGTATATGGCTTGGGGGCTTTTCCTTTTTTGTTTGTTTGTTTTTTTGTCTGTGTATTTTTTTTCCATCCCCACTCATTGCTATCTGTGTTTGGCAGGTAACTTTATGAGATGTGACTTTGTAATTAATAAAGCAGAGCAAAACTCAGAATAACCTGTTGATGTGTCTCAGACAACCAAGTTATAGTAATGGATTATTTCTGTCTGCATTTAGCACCATTCTTCCAGGGTGGGTGCATAAGTCACTTTGCTGTGACTGTGACAGAATACCCTGACAGAAAGCGGCTCAGAGAAGAAAGGGTTTATTTTTGCATCACAGTTCCTGAGGGATAGTCTCTCATAACAGGGAAGGCATGCCAGCAAGACATGGGGCCAGACAGGCAGATGGGGGGGCCAGTGGCATCCTCCTCCCCACTGTACCTCCTAAAGTTTCCACAACCCCCCAAACAGCACCACTAACTAAGGGTTCAAACACCAGCGCCCATGGGGGACTTTTTCATTCACACACCACAGTGTGGAAAGAATTTTAGGTCAGATTTAGTTTTATTTGTAACTTTGGAGGTGGTAGTGATGGTGGTCATGAACTTTTTGAAATCTTAAGAAATGTAAGAAAAAGTGTATCCTGCCAGCCCTTTGCATCCATGGGTTTTATACTTGGGATTCAACCAGTCATGGGTTGCAAGTATTTAGAAGAAAAGTTGGGGTTTTTTTTTTCACTGAACATGTGCTTTTTGTTTCCTAAACAATATATTATAACATTTATTTACATAGCGCTCCCATCAGAACAGGTACAGTAATGACCTAGAGGTGACTAACGCATAGAAAGCTATGCATGGGCTGTCTGAAAGGCTGCGCCCCTTTCTTTCTTTCTTTTTATTTTATTTTACAATATAATTCAACTTTACATATCAGCCATAGATTCTCTCCCCTCCCGCCCCCCCCAACCCACATCTCATTTCCATCTCCTCCAGGGCAAAGACTCCCCCTAGGATTGAGATCAACCTGGTGGACTCAGCCCAGGCAGGTCTAGTCCCCTCCTCCCAGGCTGAGCCAAGCGTCTCTGCTAAGCCCCAGGTTTCATACAACCAATTCATGCACTGAGCACAGGACCCGGTCCAACTGCCTGGATGCCTCCTAAACAGATCAAGCCAATCAACTGTCTCACCCATTCAGAGGGCCTGATCCAGTTGGGGGCCCCTCAGCCATTGGTTCACAGTTCGTGTGTTTCCATTCATTTGGCCACTTGTCCCTGTATTCTATCCATCCCTGGTCCCAACAACTCTTGCTTACATAAACCCTCCTCCTTCTCGCCAATTGGACTCCCGGAGCTCCACCCGGGGCCTGACCGTGGATATCTGCATCTATTTCCCTCAGTCACTGGATGGGGTTTCTAGCACGACAATTAGGGTGTTTGGCCATCCTATCATCAGGGTAGGTCAGATCAGGCTATTTCTCGACTATTGCCAGTAGTCTATTGTGGGGGTATCTTTGTGGATTTCTGTGGGCCTCTCCAGCACTTTGCTTCTTCCTATTCTCATGTGGTCTTCATTTACCATGAACATTCCTTGTGTTCCCTCTCTGTTCTTGATCCAGTTGGGATCTCCCGCTCCCCCAAGTTCTCTTTCCCTTGCCCCTCATTACCCCCACTCACGTCCAGACTGTTCATGTAGATCTCATCCATTTCTCCATCACTGGGTGATCCCAGTGTCTTTCTTGGGGTCCTGTTTTCCAGGTAGCCTCCCTGGTGTTGTGAGTAGCCGTCCAGTCATCCTTGTTCCACAACTAGTATTCTCCTATGAGTGGGTACATACCCCACATCTGACAGAGGACTGATATCCAGAATATATAAGGAACTCAAGGAATTAAACATCAAAATGCCCAACAGTCCAATTAAGAAATGGGCTATAGAACTAAACAGAGAATTCTCAGCAGAGGAAACACAAATGGCTGAAAGACATTTGAGGAATTGCTCAACATCCCTAATCATTAGGGAAATGCAAATCAAAACAACTCTGAGATACCACCTTACGCCAGTCAGAATGGCTAAAATCAAAAACACTGAGGACACCTTGTGCTGGAGAGGATGTGGAGCTAGGGGAACTCTCCTCCACTGCTGGTGGGAATGCAAGCTGGTACAGCCACTGTGGAAATCAATATGGCGCTTTCTTAGAAAATTGGGAATCAATCTCCCCCAAGATCCAGCTATACCACTCTTGGGCATATACCCAAGGAATGCTCAATCATACCACAAGGGCACTTGCTCAGCTATGTTCATATCACCATTCAACCGAAGAATGAATGGATAAATAAAATGTGGTACATATACACAATGGAATACTTCTCAGCAGAGAAAAACAATGACATCATGAGGTTTGCAGGCAAATGGAGGGATCTAGAAAAAAATCCTCCTGAGTGAGGTAACCCAGACTCAGAAAGGCTGTGCCCCTTTCTAAGGGGGCTTTGGTGTCCACTGACGGCTGTGGAGCCAACCACAGCAATTCTTCATATACAAACTGTTTGGCAGTGCTTGACTTGAAGTCTAGGTTAAACATCCCAGGAAGCTGGTCTGACCGTGTCCTGAGGCTGGACCTCAGCAGCGCATAACCCCGTGGGGTGATGGAGAGTATGATTTGAAGGGAGTGTAACCCTCAGAGTCGTGGGCATTTGAACACCTGTCTCCAGCTGGTGACCAGGCTAGATTAGTGTGGCTTGCTGGAGGAGGTGCGTCACTAGGGGTGAGCTTTGAGACTTAAAATGCCCCCTCCTTCCAGTTTGCTCCCTCTTGTGCTTGTGGATGAGGATGTGAGCTCTCGGCTTCCTGTTCCTGCAGCCAGGCTTGCCCCTTGTGGTCACACCTCCCTACCTTGCCGGACTTGTATCCCTCTGGTACTGTGAGCCCAAACAAACCCTTTCTTCTACAAGTTGCGATGTTTTTATCACAGCCATAAAAAAAAGTAACTGATACAAAAAGGTGACGTGACCTAGCTCTGCACAAGGCCGGTTCATAATTGTGGCAGTTGGTACCGGTCAAACCTGCTGACCTCATTGTTTCAGGAGGGCTTGCTTGGGTTGGCATGATTAACACAACGTTTCATCTGGCCTTCTCCAGGCTGGAAAAGCCACCTACCCAGGCATGGCTGCCCTCCTCCAATGGCTGTGCTGCTGCTTTTCTGGTGTTGGTACGGCAGAGACAGCTATGCCCACTGATGTCTGGAGCTTAGAGTTGCCACTCAGAGGATCATGAATGAGTAATATGTGTGCCATCTGAGCCAGGCCTAAAGGGGTAGCGGGAAGTAGAAGAGTAGAAGTCTCCTGCAGGGACTCTCCCCTTCTGTCAGCTCAAGGCAAAAGAGGAAGAGACCCCAGGTATCACCTAGCCACAGGGTGGAGGCATCCTATGCTCATGCATCAGGCAAGGAGAGAAGCTGCCTAGCCATGTGTGGGGTTTGAATGAAAATGGTTCCCACAGGCTCACAGGGAGTGACACTATGGAGGTATGGCCTTGTTGGAGTAGGTGTGACCTTGTTGGAGGAAGTGTGTCACTGGGGATAGGCTTTGAGGTTTCAAATGCTCAAGCCAAGCCTAGGGTCTCTCTCTTCCTGCTGCCTACGGATCCGGATGTAGAACTCTCAAGCTCCTTTTCCAGCACCATGTCTGCCATGCTTTCTTCCATGATGATAATGGACTGAACCTCTGAAACTGTAAGTCAGACCCAATTAAAAGGTGTCCTTTATAAGAGTTGCTGTGGTCATAGTGTCTCTTCACAGCAATAGAACTCCAACTAAGATGCCATGGAAGAAAAATAAGCTTGTATTTTCACTTTATTAATGTTGAGGTCTATTTGTTTCTATCGCTCTGGAAAGAGCATATTGTAGACAGAAGTTTCTCTGGTCCTGCCTGCCCTGTGGTCCAGATGGATCTCTCCCACCTGCAGTCCCACAGCCACTTATAAAATAATTATTCAGCCGGGCGTTGGTGGCGCACGCCTTTAATCCCAGCACTCGGGAGGCAGAGGCAGGCGGATCTCTGTGAGTTCGAGGCCAGCCTGGGCTACCAAGTGAGCTCCAGGAAAGGCGCAAAGCTACACAGAGAAACCCTGTCTCGAAAAACCAAAATAAATAAATAAATAAATAAATAAATAAATAAAATAATTATTCAGAGGCTTATATTAATTACAAACTGTATGGCCTATGGCTCAAGCATCTTGCTAGCTAGCTTTTCATAACTTAATTCAACCCATTTCTATTAATTTATGTGTTGCCATGTGACCATGGTGTTTCTGGTCTGCTGACATCTTGTTGCTCCTTGGGCAGTGGGTTCAAGTCTCTCCCAACTCTTCCCTTCTCTCTGTATCTCTGCTTGGATTTCCCACCTGGCTGTAAGCTTTCTTGCCATAGGTCAAAACAGCTTTATTTATTATCCAATGGGAGTCACACTTATTGACAGCATACAAAAAGACATCCCACAGCAGCATATATTTACTTAAAAGGCCAAGTAGTGAATATTTTAGGCTTTGTTATAATTGATGTTACAGCTCTTCAGGTCTGCTGCTGTGGCATGCAAACAGCCATAGATAAGTAGATAAACAAATGAGTGTGAATTTTATCAACAACACTGTATAGATAACAATAAGCAGTGGGGTCGATTGGCATTCTGGGTATAGTTTGTCAACCCCTCTCAATATGCCTTAAGTAACAGACAGTTAGCATCCATTAAAAAACATAGAGAGTTACTGAGCTTGGTGGCACACGCCTTTAATCCCAGCACTTGGGAGCCAGAGGCTGGCAAATCTCTGAGTTTGAGGCCAGCCTGGTCTACAGAGCAAATTCCAGGATAGCCAAGGCTACACAGAGAAACCTTGTCTCAAAACAAACAACAAAAGCAAACAAACCCATATAATATATAATATATATATTATATTACATTATCTATGAGACAAAGTGTGTGTGAGAGAGAGAGAGACACAGAGAAAGAGGGACGGAGAGAGAGAGAGTAGAGGTTACCTAGTGAAGCTATTCAGTGGGGCTACAGGGTCACATAGGCTTTAAAATTTATTTGTCCATCAAGGATGAATAAATAAGCCAAGTGTGGCATAATCACACAGGAACACACTATTCAGCATTAAAATGGAAGAGAATTCTGACACATGCCACAGTCAGGATTAATTTCAAGACAGCTACAAACAGGTAAGTTCTGCACAGTTTCATTCATGAGGTGCTTGGTTAATTCATAGAGACAGGAACTAGACCGGTCATCACCTGGGCCTCAGGGGAGGGGTATAAGAGGGCTACTGTTTAATGAATACAGATGTTTGGGGGCTTTGTTTGTTTTGAGACAGGGTCTTATGTAGCCCAGGCTAGCCTTGAACTCACCAAGACAGTGACTAACATTTTGAAAATGGTTAAACTGTATTTCAAATTGGCCACACCGATTTACAGTCCCACCAGCAGTGAATGCAGATCCCATTTTCTCCACATCCTCACCAAAACCGTTGTTATGCCTGTTATTATGCCTTGTAGCGGTTTGTTTGGGGTCCCAGTTTCAGTTCGTACTCAGCTGGTTCCATTGCTTTGGGCATGAAATGGAGCAGAGCGTCATGTGGGGAGACTGTAATGGAGCAGAACTGTTCACCTCACGATGTCCGGTAGTGAAATCTGGAAACAGTGTTCAAGGGGTGGGAACAAGATGGACCCTTCCAGGCTACCCTGCCTACCCCTCCCCTCCCCTGGCTACCTACTTCATCCACCCAGGCCCAACTTCCTGTTTCTATTGATTTGCCTGTTTACATGGACACACACACACACACACACACACACACACACACACACACACACAC
>CABHPQ010166009.1:0-21421 GCA_902168405.1 Peromyscus aztecus
TGATCTCAGAATCATTATTCTAAATGACAGATGCAAGACAAAATACCAGAATTCATACTATGTAATTTCATGCTTATAAAAACTCACAGTAACAGAAAGTAGATCTGAGATTCCCCAGGGATGAGGGAGGAGCAAGAAAGACGTGACAAATGGGTACAAGGACACTCAGGCTGGGGTTGTGGACATGCTCATTACTTTAAATGTGATGGCGGTTTTACAGTAAAGCTACTTGGTGGGAAATGACCACTATGGGAGCATTTTCACACGACAGACTCCCAGGCTGATACGCACTTGTTACCTTAAATCTGTTTAACCCTAATATTCTCATCTTTATTGGGAAACAGACTAGTTACCACGCTGAAAACACTGCTTTTACACCACTTTTAACTCAGCATAAAACTGGCTTCTGAAAAGGAGGGAAGACACACATTTCACAGTGTGTCCCTTGAAGAACTAGATGATTTCAGTCTTCCCATGTGCCATCTGGGGCCCTCACACAGGAAAGCACATTCACACACTGAGCCCACACGTTTATTATGTGGAGAGAGATTAAGGAAGACCAAATCCACAGAGAAATCACTGCACATCAGCGGATTAACCCAAGTTCTTCAGTTTCACTCTGAGCATCCCATAAGGCCAGGAAAAACATCTGAGGAATGTCTTGAACATGGTGCACATTTGCAGCACGGTATTAATTACTGTTCTAGATCATTCTCTGAATGACTGTAAAACAAAAGGAGAGATTTAACTGTTTCACCTCCTCCATTTACACTCACTCACTTTTCCTGAGAGTTACCCAATTAAAATCTGTAATATTGCATCTTCCTACATATCCAGAATGGAGAAAGGCTTTCAGGAAAATAATTTATTTGTTGGGGAGTGTACCATGGCATGTGCGTGGCAGTCAGTGGCCAACTGGCAGAAATCACGTCTTCCTTTTCTTTGTATGGATCATGGGGATCGAACTCGGGCAATCAGGTTTAGCAGCAAGCACCTTTACCCGTCTTACCAGCCCAGGAAACATCTTTTACAGATTAATTTTTTATATATTAAAAACAGCATGCATTTGGGATATAAATCCAGTAAACCTAATACTTTACTTTCTTGAATTAGAAATATTATTTCATACATATAGTAATAACGGCATACTCTCCAATATAAGACAAATGTCTTAAAAGTCCTTATACTATAGTTCACACGAGGAATAAAGCACTCCTCTTCAAAATTCAATCTAAATATTACACCATAGACTTGGTAACATTCATGATCCCATGGAATTCGGGCAGTCCTTCACCAAACACTTCCAAACTGCTGTAGAAGAGGAAGAGAACAGAGAATCAAGGCGGAGAAGGCGGAGAGAGCAGGAGGAGGGATGGAGGACACAAGCCAGAACCCACCCAGGCTGCCTGCAGCAGGGCTGGCTAAGTGAGACTACCTTCCCTGAGTTAGCAACAGAACCAAAGATGCCTTTACCCCTCTCTGCAAACAAGACGGAAATGGTTTGGTAGGCCACATGAAAGTTCAGAGTTGATTTTGTGGGTGCTGGCATTCTATTAATGCCCAGGATGGGCCCTGTAGAACCCTGTATCCACTGGTGTCTGAGCCATCAGTTAACAAAACACAGCCATACGGAGTGGAGGGGCTCGGCATGTGTGGCCAGGCCACCTCCGAAGGAGGAGAGGAGGCACCCAGGAGAGCAGGCTGAAACAGGACATGTTCTGCTCCCATTCCGAGAGAAGACACAAGGTAGGTAGATGAATTCCTCAGCCCCTGCTCCTTTATAGCACCCCCTGACTTTGTTCTTTTATTGTTTACAGGTTTTCTTTTTTATTATTTTATGGGTGTGAGTGTTTTGCCTGTATGTATGTATATGTGCCATGGAGGTCAGAAGAGGGGTCAGATACTCAGGAACTAGAGTTATGGATGGTTGTGAGCTAATACTTGGGTGCTGAGAAAAGTATTCTCTGTAAGAAAAACATAAGTTTTTCTTTTTAACTTTGTTTAATTATATGTGTGAGTGTCTTACCTACATGAATGTCTGTAAACCACATGTGTGCCTGGTACCAAGGAGGCCAGAGGGAAAATCAGATACCTAGAAACTGGAGTTATGGGTGGTTGTGAGAATGTGGGTGTGAAGAATTGACCTGAGGGCCTCAGGAGGAGCAGCTAGTGCTCTAACCTCCAGACCATCTCCCCAGCCCAAAGTTTTGTGGGGGTTTTGTTTTATTTTGTGGGTTTAGGTTTGGTTGTTGTTGTTTTGTTTTGAGATGAGCTCTCACTGTGTGATCCAGACTGACCTCAGACTTGCGATCTTCCTGCCTCAGCCTCCCAATGCTGGGATGAAGGCATTTGTCACCATGCTCTCCTCCTCTCAGTATCTAAAAGATGTTCTCTAAAGCAACGGTTCTGAACCTGTGGATTGCAACCCCTTTGGGGTTCAAATGACCTTTTCACATATATTTACATTATGATTCACAACAGTAGCAAGATTATAGTTATGAAGTACCATTGAAAATAATTTTATGGTTGGGGGGGTCACCACAACATGAGGAAATGTATGTATTAAAGGATCGCAGCCTTAGGGAGGTTGAGAACCTCTGCTGTAAAGGCCTCTTTCCCCAAAGAGAAGCACCCAGACACAGGCCATTTCTTAACACCCAGAATTCATGGATGTGACCTTATCTCAAAATAGGGGCTTTGATGTAAAGGATGGGAGGTGAGGTCATCCCACCATGGCCCCCAAGTCTAACGAGTGTCCTTATAAGACACGGAAGAAAGGTTCTGACATTGAGGGGATGACCTCCAACTCAACTACAGGCTACTAATAAAAGGCTTCTAGAAAATTCTCACGCCTATGAAGTTTCCAGTCTTCATCACATTAATCCTTGAATGTTTCCAAACTTGATGGCTCAAAGCAACAAACATACATTTTATTACATTTATTTATTGGAGGAGGGGATATATGTGGAGGTCAAAGAGCAATTTAAAATAGTCAGTTTTCTTCTCCCACCACAGGACAAAACTCAGATCATCAAGTTTGGTAGCAAGTACCTTTACCACTGAGCCATCTCTTGCCATCCCATAAACATTTTTGTCATAGGCCAGAAGTCTAAAATCTAGCAGGACTATATGATCCCTCTGTGGACTCAAGAAAAGAACCCTCCCTTGCCTCTCCCAGCTTTGGTGGCATCCTTGGCTTAAGGCTGCATCACTCCAACCCCTGCATCTATTTTAGTCAATAATTCCAGAAAGTTACAAGTCAGTGTTATCTCCATCCTACACAAGCACCAAGGATTAACTCACTTGAGATCAGGCAAGATGCGATGTGGTGGTATTTCCTGAGACTTCTCCCCATGGTGTCTTTTCCCTGTATGTCAACCAAAGTCAAGGCCGATGACATGTTCCTCCTTTACCTTCAGCATAGCAGCCTTCCTCCAGTTACTCCTGCTGGACAGCTGTCCCTCTGACTAGATGGAAACCATGAGTCTCAGTGGACTCGAGTGTCTATGAAGATGACCCCAATATCAACGGAGACAAGGTAGGCTTAAGGGGCAACAACTGAGCTTAGGGTGTCTAGTGACACTTTCTTCCATGCCACCCCCGGACTATCCACTAAAGCTTATGTGTTGCTGCCTCTCGTGGTCATACCCTTTTCCTTGGACATCTGGTGTAGGAGCGAGGACAGTGACCCCATCAAAAGAGGAAGGAACTGGAAAATATTTTTTGAACATGACTGAAATACATTCTCAAAATGAGTTCCTATTCCCCAAGCATTTACATTTTCGACTATAAAAAGAATAAGACATGTTCCTGTTTAAATGGGCTAAGGATAGTTTAAGGGCCCAGGTATCTCTTCACTGCCAACTGAGACAGTCAGCTCAAGTGCCCACTGAATCAGACGCAAAGCTTTATGTTTTCAATCATATAAAAATGGCCTACATGAACTTCTTTATAGCCATTTAGCTGCCTTCACATGACCCCGTGAAACTTCACCTTGATAGTTGTTACCCACTGATGAGAGGGGTCGCTAAAGACCTAAGAACCGTGGCCTTCTGTGCCTTCTACCCAAGACTCACTGGTTGGGCATGAGACACCACCTGGACAGTCCTCACCCCTCAGGAGTCCCTTTCCTTCTGGTCTCAGACAGTCAGTGACATCTCTCATGCCACCTCATGCCAGCACCGTCCAACAACGCGTGTGCCTCTTATGCTCCCATCTTTGTCCCTTGACTCAGTCCCGAACCCTGGAACCTCTTACCGTCACTCAGCACTCCTTCAGGCAAAGGGAAGAAAATGGGGATGGTATTATCATAGGTATTTTCTCTTGCCTTGGGGGTAAAAAAAATCCCTTAAGTCGGCCTGAAGATAGCCAGCCCTGGAAGAGAAGCATCAAGATGCCTGGGACCCGTGGAGGTTACAGCCAAGCCCTCTGTCCACTAGAGGGCTTCTTCTTGGCACCCTCTCCAGTCCAGCAGTCCCAGGCGACCCTCTCCCCCACTACAGAAGGGGCATGCTGCGCTATCTCCCCAGTCTTGTCCTCGGGGTCGTGAACCCCTCTGGCTTTTCATCACTTAGCATGCAGAGCCCAGGAGCAAAGGGCACAAGGCAAGGCGGAGAAAGGGAGGCAGATAGCCAGGTATACCAACAGGACCCAAGGAACAAAATGAGACATTGAAGTAGTACACCTGAAATCCCAGCGCTCAAACCCAGCCTGGGCTACGTAACAAGTTCCAGGCCAGCCTGGGCCACATAAGATCCTGTCTCAAGAAAACAAAAACCAACAAAAAGAGGGTAGCTACTATGAATGCCTATATCCTTACCCAATACCAAGAACAAGGAAGGGGAGCAAAAAACATCTCATAAGGACCATGGGGTTAAATAGAGTGTGATGGTAGAGGAGGAGACTGGTTCCTTCACGGTGAATCATCAGCCACAAGCCCTCCCAGGCAGCCCCTCCCTCTTGCCCTCCCCTTTGAAGCCCTCCATGACAGCATGCAGGTGACTCCTAGTTCATCCCTGCTCCATTGCCTTCTACACACGCCATTATTAGAGCTGAGACAACAATAGTGTGACCCTCCTTCCCCTCGGGCCTTGGAAGAACATCTTCCACACTGCCTGGTGCCAGAGGCCTCCAATAAATGTTGGCTGAATGAATGTGAGCAGCTCACTTACCACTTACATTTAATTACCATGTAACCCAATTGTGATTCTTACTTCCAGGACAGATTACCGTGGCCATAAACTGTCTATCAACAATAGCTCAGGGAGGCACAGGCATGGTTTACTGGTCACAAAGCGTGTTCAACTGCTCATGCAGCATTGCTCAGCTTTATAACCAGAAAGTCGGGGCCAACTCTGAGTTTTAATAAACAAACAATCTTACACACGATGACACTGAGAGAAGCCAGCAGCCAGTGCTGCTCACTCAATTCTTCTCCCATCGCCAAGCCAAGAACCTGCAGGCCACTCAATTCTGGCATCACCAAGCCAAGAACCTGCAGGCCACTCAATTCTCCTCCCATCACCAAGCCAAGAACCTGCAGGCCACTCAATTCTCCTCCCATCACCAAGCCAAGAACCTGCAGGCCACTCCGCACAGCCAGTTGATCTTGCTCATGTCTGATCTCCCAGCAGCCAGCAGGATGCCTGATTCACAGTAGGCCATCAGTCAGTGATGCTTCCCAGAGCTGAGGTTCTGGTTACCCAACAACCACAAATGCTACCCCTCAACTGGCTGCCATCCTCAGCTGGGCCTGCACCATTTAGGACCACCACACAAATGTTAACTAGAAAACCAACACTTGCTTCCGGGCTGTGTGAGGTTTCACGTCTGTAATCCCAAAACAGGAGGGTCAGGTGTTCAAGGTCACAGCTATAAAGCCAAGTTCAAGGCCAGCATAAGCTACCTGAGACCCTTCTGGGGAGGGAGAGGAGGAGGGGAGAGGGGAGTGGGGGGACAGGAAGGGGAGGTATAGGAGAAGAAAGAAGGGAAGTTTCTTTTTTTTTTTAAGATTTGTAAAGATTGTAAGGATTTTATAGCAGTGTGGATCAACTATTCACTAGCATTTTATAAAGGTATCAATTTAACCACCAAAAATAAACTTGAAAATGCAAAAACTTAGAACAAAAAGCAAAAGACTAACTTAAAAGACAGACTCTGAGCTTCCTTAGGCAGCTAACAATGGACTGAAGGTAAGAGCAAGTATTCCTCCCAAATGTGATACAGACGTCACTCGTGGGTCCTGCCTAACCAGCATCCTCACAAGTAGGACACTCACCACCAGGAAGGCCCAAAGTCGTGCACACATGTCCCCCTTCCTAGTGTGGCCGCACTGAATAAATCCCCTTCTCCTGCTTTCTACTTCCAGTGTGGCTGTTTTAATTGGCTTATTGGGGATGGGTAGCTAGCTGGGCTTAACTTGGGACACAGGTTGATAACACAGTCTATCACTGTGGTAAAACACCCAGACCAAGGCACCTTATACAAGACAAGGGCTTCTTTGGTTTATGGTTCCAGAGGTGTCCGAGTCTGTCATGGCGGTTAAGTGTGGCAGCACACGAGCATGGTGGCTGGAACTGGAAGCTGAGAAGTTACATCTTGAACCACAAGCAGGAAGCATCAGTGAGTGAGAACTGGGTTTGAAATGTCAAAGCCCACCTCCAGGGACATATTTCCTCCAGCAAGGCCACATCTCCTAAATCTCCCCAAACAGCACTCACCAACTGAACCAAGAATTCAAATGCCAGAGCCTACGGGGAACACTTCTCATTCCAGCCGTCACAATAGCTCCTGTCTATGACAGCCTTATTCACAGAAGAGTAGGGATACCCAAATGAATACTACTAAAACTAAAAAACAAACAAACAAAAAACTTGGCATTTGCAGCAACAGCATGTATGAAACCAGGGGGGCATTGTGATATTTTGACAATTATATGAGATTGTCAGACCTGGGGCAAACATATAATACCACTGTATGTAGATTCCAGGAAAATTATGGACTTTCTGAAGCAGCATGGAAGGGTGGTTAGCTGCTGGCTAGGGAGATGCTGGCTACAAGATACAAAATACAAAGTTCCACTTAGGAAGTAAGTTCAAGAGACCCATACCACACAGTGACAAGCACAGATTAGCTGGACCGGGACATTCCAACCACGCGTATTTCAAGACACTACAAGGTGCCACAATGTGTTTATCACGTTTTAGAACATCAGTATGTCTCTGTCACTAACAACCAGGGAACACCTAAAGCAAAAACAGGTAAGGATGGAGCCATGATCCAACACAGGGCCACCCCAGGCACAGCCAACAGCTTCGGACAGAAGCCAGCTGAGCGATGTCTCTTGCCAGGCATTCCTTACCGCGGAGGTGGGGCCATCAACAGACTCTACTGGACTCAAGCCCGTTTGCCCTGAGCAAGAAGAACCTGACCTTCTGGACCACAGTGCCTTGAACAACTAAAGGCTAGGTCTCGGCTCAGCCGCCAGCTTGTCTGAGATTAACACAGGAAGTCATTTACTGGTTTTGAGGTTCTCCAATGGAGGAAAGAGTTCACACCCAGTGTGCTAAGACTCTCAGCTGCATCACAGAAAGCAGCAATTAAAGGTTGCCAAATTTTCAGGACTTGTCTCAGCAGCAAACATCCCATAGAACTTGCCTGGTTACTAGGAGGCGTACCTGACTGAGAAAGCTCTTGTTTAGAAGATGCGGTAGGTCCTAAATATCAAATGCGCACATATCCCCAGACTCCGTTTTGTCTCAATTATTTGTTCAGATACAGGTATCTATCATTTCTAAAAACTATTTTAATCGTTGTATCCAGTTTGAGATACAACCCTCAACTCCTCAATGGCATCACCAGAAATGTCTATCACGTGTGCATTGAACCCACAAGTGCAACATTGGGCATTGCTTTTCAAAACCTTAGATTTCCAAGGAAAAATCTACCCTAAAATGTCCCACCCTGGGGCTGGAGAGATGGCTCAGCAGTTAGGAGCACTGGCTGCTCTTCCAGAGGACCTGGGTTTGATTCCCAGCACCCACATGGCAGCTCACAACTGTAACTCCAGGTTCCAACACCCTTGCACTGATACACATGCAGGCAAAACACCAACACACATAAAATAAAAATAAATAAGTTTTTTTTTTAAAGCCCCATCCCACAAGAATAAGTATGGAGTGAGCAAACATCCGTATCTATCAACATAACATATGCATTTAACTAACAGCACACAGCGGGTGGGAGTGCTGTGATGGCAAGCTCACTGCTCAGACCAGACCTGCTCTAGAGGCAAGGCCTTTTGATGCATCTGGAGCCTCTGCGAGACACAGCCCCCGTCACTTCCGCGGTCCACCATTTCCTAACACGTCCTATCGAGTTTCTGCTTCAGTAGATGAAACGGCTCACTCAAGTCAACCCTTCCATCCGCATGACGCCTCAGGGTATCACGACTTTTAGTTCCCTGCAGTTCTCACTGCAGGCTCAAAAGTAATATGCTTGCACCTTTATTATTCCATCACTGGTCATTTCGCGTGATTTCCCACCTTTTGGGGTAAAATTCTCAGTGAAATTAGAATCCTGAAACACAGCTTTGCTATTCAACAGTCTCTGACAAATGGTATAGCTGAAAACGGAGAGAAAAGGGACAGTTTGAGATTATGTTTTGTTGGAGCTACAGAGATGGCTCAGCAGTTAAGAATGCACACTGGCCAGGTGTGGTAAGGTAGCACATGGTCTTTAATCCCAGCACTCAGGAGGCAGAGGTAAATGGATCTCTGAGTGAGGCCAGACTGGTCTACATAGCCATTTCTAGGCCAGCTACATAATGAGATCATCTCTAAAAATAAATAACTGCCTACTGCTCTTGCAGAGGACCTGAGTTCAGTTTCCAGCACCTACACCTGGCAGCTCACAACTGCTTCTAACTCCAGCTCTAGAGGATCAGATGCCCTCTTCTGGCCTCCACGGCACTGCACGTCCATGTAAATACCCACACAAAGACACACGCACACATAATTAGAAGTAGAAATAAAAATAATTAAATATGTATGTTTGTATATATGTATGTTTGTATATATTGAACTCAGGCCCTTAAACACATATACTTATATATGTGTATATATACATGTATATATGTGTATATATTATATATATACTATGTACATGTATGAATGTATCTTTGGGGCCAGGTATACTGTTGCATGTCTATAATCCCAGCATAAACAGTTGGCTAAAGCAGTAGGATTTTCAATTCAAGGCCAGCCTGGGCTGCTTCAAAAAACATATAAAAATATGTATACACACAGACACAGACAGACAGACAGACACACACACACACACACTCACACACACACACTAGCACTGCACAGATGTCAGGCCATCACTATGTTCTCCGAGTAAACCAGCAGTTGCTCCCACAGCTGCCCTTGCCCAACCTTCTCATCAAGAATTCTGAGATGAAACGGTGTGTGAAGCGCATGGCTCCTCTGTGCTCACGGCACCTCTGAACTCACAAGTCCTCCTACCGCTTCCATTTTCAACCTCAGAACATAAGCGAAGGGTGTAAAGAGGGAGGAAATGTCATCTGTGGGGAAATGGAAACATCATGTTAAGCAAAATAAACCAGACCCAGAAAGACCAGCATCATGTGCTTTTCTCTCATATGCATGGAAGTAGAGAGAAGACCATGTCGGGGGACAGGCCGACAGAAAAGGGAAGGAGCCAGGTGGGATGCAGCATAGATGGCGGAGTAGTTCACACACCATCAGTCCCTGAGCTGTCTCCAGCACTACGTAAAGCCAGGTGTGGTGGTTAACCACTGCGGTGTCAGTGGGTGGGAAGCAGAGGCAGATCAGAAGCTCAGTCATCCTTGGCTACACCTCAAGGTGGAGCCAGCCTGGGCCACACAAGATTCTGCCTCCAAAACAAAACAAAACAAAACGCAGAGTGGACGGGAAGCAGGACAAGGGAGGTTCTCCCCGTCACCACGTGGTCTGGGGACTCAGACTCCATCAGGCTGACCCAGTGTAAAAGCCCTAAAAAAACAAAAACAAACAACAACAAAACAAATGAGTGTGTGTGTGTGTGTGTGTGTGTGTGTGTGTGTGTGTGTGTGTGTGCGCGCGCGCGCGCGCGCGCAGAGACAGAGAAAAGAAAGAGAGAGATGGGGATGCACACATGCCACAGAACACATGTGGCGGTCGGAGGATAACTGTCCAGCTGGTTCTCTTTCCACCGTTACATATATGCATGTGTGTACAACACACACACACATACATTTACCCCTATGACATTTTCTAACTTTACAGAAGATACTTAGGCTTTAAAAATGTAAGCTGAGCCAGGTGTGGCGGCACACACCTTTACCCCCAGAACTCAGCAGGCAGAAGCAGGCAGATCTCGGTGAAAGGCGGGACAGCCTGGGCTACAGATAGTGACTTACAGGACAGGAAAGGCTGCATCCTGAGACCTTGTGAAAGAGGGGGGAAGAGGGAGAAGCAAGATGGCATCTGCTTACGTGTCGGAGCTTCTAAAAAATTTCAACCAATAGGAGCCCAAACAAATCAAAATGTGACAGACACGTGAAATGTACAGTTTAGTGCAAAAAACTGCACTTGCAGAGCTGAGGATGTGGCCCAGAAAGCATTCACCAAACAATGTGAGGAACTGAGTTTGGATCCTCAGAACCCACATACACGCTGGGCAGGCCACTGTTAATCTCAGCCCTCAGAAGTGGGGGTGGGGATTAAATAGGGGGTAGCCAGACTCAGGGAGCTCCTGCCTTAACACACAAGGTAGAAAATGACCTAGAAAGAAAACGGACATTAACCCTTAGTCTCTTCATGTTCATGTGCATATACTAACACAAAACAATTAGCACTCTCACGATCATAATCAAATGTCTACAATTCATTCCATTAATTCAGGTCTATAGGAAACAGAAGACCTTTTCCCTGTAGTCATGGACTGGCAGAAATCTCTGAGAGGTCAGGAACCTGAAGCAGCTGCTAACAGTGTGAGTCATGCTTTCTCCCACTAATCCAGTGAAGAGTAATTAGCACCCACCATGCTGCAGTTGTGGGGATACATTCCAGTCTCCCCACCCAGCACTGCAGCCCAGCAGCCATAAAAGGCAGTCCACTTCTCACAGGGGACCTCCCAAATGCTGAACTCTTAAAGGCAAAGGTCAAAACTCCTGACAGGTTGGTGCAGACCAGCTCATCTTGCAGAAGTGGGTGTGGCAAAGCTGCAGAGGGGTGAAGAGATGGCTCAGTGGTTAGGAGCACTTGCTGCTCAACCATGGGAACCAAGGTTCAATTCCCAGAACCCACACTGGGCAGCTTACGACTGCCTGTAACTCCAGAACCAGGAGACGTGACATCCTCCCTCTTTTGATACCATACAGAGGGAGGAGGAAGGGAGGAGGGATGGAGGGAGGGGAAGAGGGGAAGAGGAGAGGAAGGGAAAGGGATGGAGAGGGAGGGGGAGGAACTGGAGAGCTACATGAGAGGTGTCTTCCTCCATTACACCTGCCGGCTCCCATAGCCACCACTCTGTGTGAGACTTCTACTTCGTCCACTGTCACCTGCAGTGGATGGGGACCGTGACTGCCTGAAGAAAACCTCATTCATGCTGACTCTGCCTGGGAGCACATTCGATGTACCAAGGCCCAACACTTCCTTTCCTTAATTTTTAATTTATTATACTGTGTATTTGTGTGTTTGATGTGTGTGCCATGGCCAGTAATGTGGGGGTCAGGAGACAACCCAAAGTGTCAGTTCTCTCGTTCCACCACGTGAGTCAGGGGATCAAAGTCAGGTTTGGCAGCCAACACCCTTACCCTGGCCCATCCCCTGGCCCACCAACATCTTTGCTACCACAGCTGGAATGTACCAAGCCCAACGCTTGTTCCTCTTCACTCTGTTGACTCCAGCACAGACTCACGTTCATACATAGCATCCATCTGAGTCATCTTCATGTGAGGACAGAAACCAAGTTCCCAAGGACTTCCCATCCCCGTCTCGCCTCCCTTCTGTTCAACCTTCTTACAGAACATGAGGCCTGCCGAAAGCATCACCAAGCAGAACAGTCTTTTCAACCTCCAGTAGTTCAAGCCAGCAGAATGCTTTGACAAGTTGTTCGTCAGTGGACACAGAAACACCTCAAGCGAATCAAAGAAGGCAGAAATGTACATGGGTCTTCTGTGGGGCTGACTCCTCCGCACCGCCAACCACGCTCACCCTTCAACACACTGGGACTACAGCTGCTCGGGCCAACCCCTCTCAGAACTCCAACGCTACATTTCCAGTTTAGAGGTGAAGAACAATGACTTTAAAAGGCAGAGGGGAGAAACATTCACAATCTGTTGAGTTTCCTCATAATAAAACTGCCCACGAGAACCTTAGGAAACACCTCACAGGACAGAGAAGTGAGCTGGGTTCTTGAAAATGGAGACAAAATTGAAGAACAACAGAAGCCAAACTGATACTCAGCCGAGAACCGTTCCTGCTTCAAGACTCAACGCATCCCCAGTGACCTGAAGTCATCAGCGCCAGGAGTGAGCATCTTTCTTGGTGGCTGTCCTAGTTGGTGGCTGTGATAAACACCACGATGAAAACCACCTTGTGGAGGAAAGTGCTTACGTGGCTATCACAGGCCATCACTGAGGGAAGTCAGGACAGGAACTCAGGCAGGAGCAGAGGCAGGAACCATGGAGGGTGCTGCTGACTGGCTTGCTCTCCATGGCTTGCTCAGCCTGCTTCCTTATACCAACCAGGACCACCTGGCCCAGGGATGGCACTGCCCACAGTGGGCTGGGCACTGTTACATCAATCACCAATCAAGAAAATGCTCCACAGGCCAATCAGATGAAGACAATTCCTCAAATGAGGTTCCCCCTTCTCAGACACATCTAGATTGTTAAAAGTTGACAGAAACTAACCAATCAGGAAACTTAATAGGGCTTCAAATAAGGATGACCAACACAAACACACAGCCCCACAACCAACCGAAGGCCCCACAGAGTGAGCGCCTCCTAGTGGTAGGGCCTTCATCTGACAGAGGATCCCCTAGCCATGAGCCATCCATCACTCGAGCATGGAGCAGTATATGGACTACTCACGGTCATGAGCCCAGCCCCCGACCCGTGCCCTCCATGAACTCCACTCCTCACCTCCCTAGGTTCCTCAGAACTGACATCAACACACAAAGTGTTCTATTCACCACACCCGTTTCTCCCTTCACACTCTGACCAACCCCCCCTAAGAAAGACCACATACTTATTCTAAGTTTTTACCCAAGAAACCTTTGCCTTTCATCGTAAAGGACTATTAAACGTAAGTGTATTACACTGTTAATATTGTTTTCAAAGACATTCTTGGTGTGTCACTGGAACCATAAAGCGCCTGGTCTTCTGCAAGGCGACAAGGGAGAACTTTCTGAGACAGGGAAACCTCTGGGGCTGAGACGCCTGCACGAAGGAATAAAGACACGAAAAGTAGGGTTCCAGCTAACCCCTGGAGCATTCTGCTTCCTGCCAGGGCCTAGGGCGAGGATCAGTTACTGTAACTAGAAACCTCAGATTGTTACCTGGTTCCCAGCGATAGTACAACATGGGGGCCTGGGCCCATCAGATAGCAGAAACACATGTTCCTACAGAGGATCGCCAGCAGAACACCCTCCACCCCATCCCACCACCAGCCCTGGCTCCCAAGAAAACATCAGGCAACTTTTAGGACAAGATTAATTCTTCAGTTAAAACCAACCAAAAAACAAGCAAACAAACAAAAACCCTGGGAGTAAGATTGCCTGAATACATCTCCAAGACTGCACGGCTAATGCAAGAGTCAAGTGACAGGAAGTGAGTGCAGGCCGGGCAAAACCGAGGCTGAGTTCCCTGCAGATGGACCAGTCGGGACCTTTTCTGCTCTCCAAAAAACAAGACCCTGTGATGCTCAGTCACATCTCAGGGGGTGTGGCTTGCTCTCAAATCTCATTCATGTGGATGATGCTGGTCTTTTATGAAACCATGTCTGCAAAACCACAAACAGTGGTCTCACCTAGACAGAGGCCTCTGTCTATAGGATTCATAACTGGACACGTCACCCCTCCATTCTCTCAGACCCTAGAGGTGGGATAATTCTTGGCCTGGCTGAAAATTTGAGAGGTGAGCCTACTGTCCCTTGAGCCCTTGGGCAAGATCACCCCAAATCACACTACACCTTCAAAACCAGGCACAGTCCCAGAATTCATAACGGAAGAAAGAACACCAAGGTTTACAGGACAAGCCCACAGAACACAACTAAGTTCCTAACTGGGTAAACTCAACTGCTGTGGATATCGCTCTGTATGCTGTGAATGTGTTGCTCTGGTTGGTTAATAAATAAAGTGCTGATTGGCCAGTAGCCAGGCAGGAAGTATAGGCGGGACAAAGAGAGAGGAGAATTCTGGGAACAGTAAGGCTGAGTCAGGAGTTGCCAGCCAGACACAGAGGAAGCAAGATGTAACAGTACCAGTAAGTCACAAGCCACGTGGCAACTTATGGATTAATAGAAATGGGTTGATTTAAGATGTAAGAACTAGATAGCAAGAAGCCTGCCACGGCCATACAGTTTATAAGAAACATAAGTCTCTGCGTTTACTTGGGTCTGAGCAGCTGCAGGAGCCGGGTAGACACAGGAAATCTTCAGCTACACCCGACACCAGGGTTTGTGTGTGTTGGGTTGACAGTGTGAGATAACAACTCATTTTGCTTATCATTGGAGTTTTGTACCAGGCAGAAGGCACAGGGGTTCAATGAGACTTGCTCTGTGTTTACGCTGCCACTCATGTTCTCTCTGCTCTGCTGGGAGATTCTTAACTGCACAATGTCACCCACGGGCAAGAGTTATCAAAGATGCCTCCTGTGGGCTGAAGAGGCTGAGGCCAGAGAGGAGAGGGAGGATGACCAAATGACCTTGTATCTGAGCTCACCTTTAACTGAACCACCCCCCCCCCCCCAGACAGGGTTTCTCTGTGTAGCTTTGCACCTTTCCTAGGACTCACTCTGTAGCCCAGGCTGGCCTCCAACTCACAGAGATCCGCCTGCCTCTGCCTCCCAAGTGCCACTTTTAACACCAACATTCCAAAGAGAAGGAGAGATGATCAATCCCTCCAACGTCTCCCCTGTTTACTTTCCTATCCGGAGAGACTCCAACTGGTTCACAAACCAACACACTAACTCAGCCGTGACTTCCTTAGCAGATAGGAAGCAAGGGAAAGCAATCATGCAGGGTTCTGCTATGAAATCAGCTGAATGAATAAATGAATGCATTGTTCCACTAGCTGGGAATTCAATAACTTAACTGATTCTACTTAACTTACACAAACTCACAGCAAACTTGAAGGGACAATTCCAATACCAGGTCTATACCTGAAAAAGACTGAAAGCAGGCACCAGAATACACACTGTATGACGTCCCATGAAGAATGCACACACTGTACTACGTCCCATGCATCACTATCCACAAAAGCCAAAAGGTGAAACCGCAGTGTCTGTACAAAATGAAGTAGCTGTATACAAGGAAATCTTATTCAGCCTTTTAAAAGGGAGAGCATCCTGACACATGCATGACCCCTCAAGAGCACACCTTGAATGAAGTAAGCCAGTTATACAAGGACAAATACCATGAGTGTCTACTTCTGTGAAGCCCTGACAGTAGTCACCTTCACAGAGACAGACAGCAGAATGAAGGCTGCTGGGGAGGATTCGAAAGCAAGTGTTTAGTTACTTGCAGAGCAACAAAAGAAATGGAATTCTGGAGGCGATAGCCAAACAGCAATTAAGTGTATGCAATGCCAGTGAGCTCTGCACTTACAGTGAGTAAGATGTGTCGGGTGGTGGCACACAGAGCTTTAATCCCAGCACTGAGGAGGCAGAGGCAGGAGGAACTCTGAGATCAAGAGATCTACATGGACCGGGCGGTGGTGGCGCATGCCTTTAATCTCAGCACTTGGGAGGCAGAGGCAGGCGGATCTCTGTGAGTTCGAGGCCAGCCTGGGCTACCGAGTGAGTTCCAGGAAAGGCGCAAAGCTACACGGAGAAACCCTGTCTCGAAAAAAAAAAAAAAGAGATCTACATGGGAGATATGCAGGGAAACCCCATCTCAAAGGGGGGGTGAGTAAGACGGTAAACTTTTGTATGTATTTTACCACAATTTCAAAAATAAAAATTGATTAAATGGTAAAATGCAGGCTACATATACTTTATCATAATAAAAATTAATGATAACAAAACACTGCTTTAAAGGGTGGACTATATACATGAGCTACATCTCAGCAAACTTGGGAAAGCTAGGGTAGGCGAGATGGGAGCACTCCTGGCTACCTGACAGGAGCTGTACAGCTCCAAAGCTTGATGAGAGTCCATGGCCTCTCAGGCCCTCCTGGGGCCGTCCCCTGCTCCCTCCTGCCGAACCCTGAGAAAACACCATGGCCCACCTTCTCCCCACACTCTCTCAAATGACATGGTACCCCAGCACACAGGGTGCAGAAGAACCAGCATGTTGAACACATGGACAGAAGAGCATGCATTTCTTAATCACCATTATACCGCTCACTGCAGCCTTACCATCTCTGCACTGGGGTTTCAAAGGAGAGAATATTAAATATTACCTGGCCCAAGTGTACAAATAAACACAAGATAAAATTACACAGAAAAGAAAAAGTTTCCATGTACTGAGCAGACGTTGCACTTCAGAGCAGAAAAGAAGCAGATCCAGGCCACACCTTTTGGGGGATGGGAGGTGTCGAGAAATGATCTATAATGTGCCCTAACGTAAGAAACTGAGGTAGCTGAGCAAAGGGGACTTCCTTGGACTTCCCGTGTGTGTGTGTGTGTGTGTGTGTGTGTGTGAGAGAGAGAGAGAGAGAGAGAGAGAGATTGAAGTTTAAAAAGAGACAGGAAGGTTAAAAACATGTCCTCATTATCAAGTAGATTCCATTGGAGACCCACACTAGGAATGTTTTTCTAGTTTCTAGGAATGAAAGCTTCTAGGAATGTTCTAGAAACTTTCAGAAACAAAACCTGTGTCCCTGGGTAGAAGCAGGAAGAGGGGACTATGTGAGGAACGGGAAAGGTAAGAGAACAGGAAACAGCAGTGTCTGTGGTGGCCATGGGTGCTCTGGCCTACACGTGAGAAGGAAAGGCTGCTGCTCACAGGTGAAGGGAGCAGTGAACAGCACTACCAGAAGGGAAGGAGGGCGAGCCGAGCACCACATCTGCTGCGCTCAGCCAGAGCCAGGGCCATGCAGCAAGAAGAGCCCAGGAATCTGGATTGGGGTTTTGACGGGAAGCCACCGCAATCGCATGTGACATTAACTGCACGTCATTAATTACATGAACACAGCTGCGTCCACTCCTTGATGCTTTCCCTCTGGGCCGCTAACAGCACTGCTGACGAGCCTGCACAGTGTCGCTCCGTCTCAAAGGAAAACAGACAGCAGACCCGGCACAGGCTGCTCCGGACACAGCCTGGAAGCCCGCATCTAGAGCAGCCCTGGGGCCTGTTGTAAACCCAACCCAAGGCAGCTGGGCTTTTTCTGAACTGAGCTAAGCTTTCCAGTGTGGGACAGAACCAAATCTCAGCAGCACTGAGCACCACAGGGTACAGTCTCCACAATAAAAGTGTCTTTGTAGCTGAGTGAAACAGAACCCAGTCTGCTTACTATGTTCTACACGAAATGCTTTGAAGATGACAAGTCCAGAGATCGCAAAGTGTTTCTTTCAAGAAACCACCAGATACATTTATAGGTCACTTTTAGAATACATGTGTAAAAATTATTTTTGAGCTGGGCGGTGGTGGCGCACGCCTTTAATCCCAGCACTTGGGAGGCAGAGGCAGGTGGATCTCTGAGTTCGAGGCCAGCCTAGGCTACAGAGTGAGTTCCAGGAAAGGCACAAAGCTACACAGAGAAACCCTGTCTCAAAAAAAAAAAATTATTTTTGAAAATCCAACTGTGAAAGCCAGGTAATGTGGCACATTTGGGTGGTGAGGCAGAAGGATCAGGAGTATGAAGTCATCCTTGGCTGCACAGGGAGTCTGAGGCCAGCCTGGGCTATATAAAACCCTGTTTCAAAAAAGAAAAATAATTTCAAGATGCTTTTGCCGTACGAACTAGTAACAACGCCAGGAAATCCAGCTGCCCTGAGTGTCCAATTACTTTTTGGCATTGTAGGCACATGACAAGGTGCTGAGAAGCCAAGTGTGGTGGCTCATACTCGAAGGCTGAGACAGGAGGGTTGCTACGAGCTGAGGCCTGGGCTATAAAGTGAGAGTCTGCTCCAGAGAGAGGCTGTGGGGTGGGGGGGGTGAACAGAGGGGTCGGCCGAGTAAGCACCTGCTACGTGAGCAGGAGTGTCAAGTCTGAATCCCCAACACCCAAGTTAAAAATAAACAAAAACACAAGGGTTGGGCAGGACAGTGCACACCCGTAATCCTGGAGACTCGGAGGCACAGACAAGCGGGTCCCGGGATTCACTGGCCAGCCAGTCTACCAGCTCCAGGTTCAGTGAGAGATCCTCTTTCAAAAGGTAATAATAAAAATTTTTAAATGGTACCAGTAATTTTAAAGGTATAGACTTGTGCATGTGTGTGTGTGCGTGTGCGCGCGCGCATGCGTGTGTGTGTGTGTGTGTGTGTGTGTGTGTGTGTCTGTGTGTGTGTGTGCATGTGCGTGCGTGCGTGCGTGTGTGTGTGTGTGTGTGTGTGTGTGTGTGTGTGTGTTTGTGCACACACATACATGTGTGGAGGTCAGAGGACAACTTGCAGGAGTTAGTCCCCTCCTTCCACCATGGGTTTCCCAGGTGTCAGTGTGGGTCACAGGGTTTGGTAGGGGGCACCTTTATCTGCTGGGCTGCCTTGCCCGCCCCAGAGACCATCTTTTAAAACAGATCTTCACAGAAAACATCAATATTTAAAGATTAAGTATTCAAAAACTATTATTATACAGTTAATACCTTTATAAAGGGCAACCAGCTGTGCAGTGGTGGTGCACGCCTTTAACCCAGCACCCGGGAGGCAGAGCCAGGCAGATCTCTGTGAGTTCGAGGCCAGCCTGGGCTACAGAGTGAGTTCCAGGAAAGGCACAAAAGCTACAGAGAGAAACCCTGTCTTGAAAAAAAACAAAAACAAACAAAAAAATAAGGCAACCAACATTATTTTATACGTTTTTAACTCTAAGAGGAAAAAACGCTATGTCTATAACGCGTCATCTAGAAATGACCCAGGCTTCCCTGAATAAATACCAAGTCTCACTTATCCAGACAAAGACACATGAATCCAAAGTCATTTCTGATTGGACTTAGGTTTGTGGCAACAACTCCTTCCAGCTCTAGTTTTTAAAGCAAATAATAACAGTAATAATAATAATAATAATAATAACACTTCACATAGGGGATATCTATTGGCAGTCCCCTCCCCCTCTCCTGAAATGTGCCTCACACCCCCTCCCCCAGTGTTCTTCATCCCTGCCCCATCCCTGCAGGTGGGGCAAATTTGAGGCCAGCCCCATAGGCCTTCCCTGGGGCCAAGGAACAGCATCTGGCTTTAAGGAAAGACCAGGCCCCCAGGCATAGCAGTGGGGCTTCCTGGGAGCCACATTCCCCTAATGACCCCCACAGCAAGGGCCACAGTGGAGAGTTCTAAGGGTGGGTGTGAGACCCAGTTCTCTCCTTGGTGGGCTAGAGCTGGTCTGAGAGACAGACGGATTTCCTACTGAGTAGCTGGTCTCTAAGAGAGCCATTCCCACTACAGAGAACACACCTTGGAGTGTGTGTGGCAGTCAGATGACAATCTGACCACTCAGGACTGGGAACTAACTCAGGCTGCCAGCCTTGGCAGCAAGCACCTTTATTCCATGAGCTGTCTTGACTCACCTAGGAAAGTCTTTAGAACTGGGAAGCCCTAAATACACACAGCTGAATCCCTGGTCAGGAAGGAATTCTGAGACACTGCAGCTTTAGAACACACACGGCCAGGGCTAAGAGACAGAGTGGTTAAGAGCCTTTGCTGACCTTGCAGAGAACCCAAAGTTCGGTTCCTAGCACTCATATAAGGTTGCTCACAACTGCCTGTAACTCCCGCTCCAGGAGCTCTGATGCCCTCTTCTGGCCTCCACAGGTATCTGCATGCACATGCAAATAAACACAGACACACACAAATCTTCATAAGTAAAATCTTAAAATATAAGTTTATGCTTAAATTGACTAAATTGAGTTTCTGTCACTTGCAACTGAGAATAATAGCATTAATAACAGTAACAACAACAATAATACCACCACAGACAATCCTCTAGCATACACGCAAGAGAAAAAAAAATAGTTTCGAAATACCAGGAAACAACGCACTGGATCTGCAATCTAACAGCACAAAATAGACAAATATAAAATAAGGATGATTCTAAATCCTAACTCCTAAACAGGTAGGAAAATCCTGGCTGCACTGGTCAATGGGATTTCATTTCAATCCCGATGTGTTTACTAAGATACTGATTCAGGGGACTTTGCATACAGGGAATTTCCACATCTTGCAGTTGCATAATATCCCCTAAATAAAATAATATTTATATTAGTACTTTAAAGTTCCTCTTACACTAACTTGACACCTTACATAATGAAAAAAAAAGTTAAGTGCAGATTGTAAAGTAAAGGTTGAAAGTGCCAATGATACCTCGGGAAATCCAACAGCTTCAAAGCTCTTAGGAACAGTAACTTCCTCTCCTTAGAGAGGGGCAATTTTGAAAACCCAGATAAGCAGTCTTGGAGTTCCAGGCTGGCTTCCGACACATTCAACAATCAACAGGCACTCCACTTAGGACAGTAAACTAATTGCCATACCTTAACTACCTTTGAAGATACCGCCATTCACAGTGATTTTTCTTACACTGGTAAAATGGTAATTCTGTTATACTGAAAACTGATAAGACCTACATTCCTAAGAGAATCCTACAGCTTCTACCAGACAATATTCAACAGGCAAAAGACGATGCCAAAGCAGGAAGGGAGGGGAAAGTGCTCCCAAGTATCTGTACAATCTCTCCCAGTGCCTAACATATGACCAACAAACCAGGAAAACAGAATTCCCCGATTTCAAAAGCCTGTGCCTAAGGGATTCAGACCCCCCAGAATAACAGTACTGGATACCTCGGCACAAACAATCCCACAGCCACAAGGTGCTGGAGAGATGGCTCAGTGGTTAAGAGCAAATACTGCACATGCAGAGGACTCACATTTGGAGGCTTGCAAGAACTCCTAAATCTCCAGCTTCAAGGGGATGTGATGCTTCTGCAGGCATTCACACTCATGTGCCCCTTCCCCACACATAATTTAACTTTTTTTCAAGAGCCAAAAGTACCATCTGCTTGTGCTTAGTTTGGCTCAGGACCC
>CABHPQ010166009.1:26421-50156 GCA_902168405.1 Peromyscus aztecus
AATATTAAGATGTAATTTGGGGTTTGGTGTTCAATTGGTAGAGAATTTGCCTAACAGGCACAGGCCCTGAGTTCAGTTCTAGTACTTGGTAGGTTTCAAACCTGGGACAAATGGCTGAGGTGTCTATTTAACATATCAAAGTGGACCTAGCTCCCTGCATCCCTCAGTCCCTATCTGTTACAGGGTCCTCTTGGCTGGCATACCCCACTGCGGCTCCTCCCTATATAATCCAACCATTTTGGTTATCTACTTTGGGCCTATTGGCTGCTGCACCTGGTTCTCGTCTCCTCACACGGCACAGCGCAGTCTGGTCATGTCCATGTTGGACTCTTCCGGACGTCCCTGCCTCTGGCTGTGCTCTCCCACTTACCTATGATAAACTTTCTCCTCCACCATACCCAGGAGCAGTCATGTTCCTTTCTCTTTCTTATTTCTTTTCTTTTTTTTTCACTCAGCACTAAACGGGATGTAGTAGCACAGGCCTATAATCCCAGCACTGTAGAAGTGGAGGCAGATGGACCACAAATTCAAAGTCATCCTTGGCTGGATATCATTTAAGGTCAGCCTGGGATATATGAAGCCCTGTATCTCCAAAACAAGGAAAAGAAATCACCTGCCAGTTCATTAACACACAATGTCTCTGTCTTTCCTTTTAGTTGGTGTTCCTGTTTATTTATTCCCAGTGCTGGGGGTGGAAGTCAGGACTTTACACAGGCTACACTATACTACCCACTTCATTTTTTTTTTAATGTTTTGGTATACAAATCATATATTTCTTTTGTTACATTTATTCCCAGGTATTTCATTCTTTATGATACCACTGGAAATGTCACTGCTTTCTCAAGCCCATCTCCAGTGTGTGCTGGCTAGTTTAATGGAAATACAGTTCAGGTCTGTATCTTCACGTCTTGTATGACTGTGAAATCCCAAACACTTTTTAATGCCCTGCAGGGCCTTTCTCACTGTCTGGAGTCGACCCCCACCCCCTGCTCCTGCTGGTGCCGCGGGCTTTATTTATTGGTCCTTTGGCAGTTCCTATTTCATCCCGAGCCTGTGACCACAGCACAGCGACACCACACCTTCAGGGAGCCCTTCCCCTCACCTTTCAGGTCCTGGCCTGTCACTCCTGTCTGGGGCCTTTCCCATAACACCACCAAGCACTCTCAATGTCTCCTTTTGAAGGTCTGTCCCTCTTTCTACGGGAACTCATTACCTACTTATGTCCTGACCAAAGCGATCAGGTCTCTGTCCTGGATACAGAGCTGTCCTCAGATGCTGCTAAAGTACAGTCTTCTGTAAATATTTTGTTAAATGGGTTACCCAAATCAAAAGATTATCCAGTCCAAACCCACACTTTTCATCTGACATGAAATCCTACTACAGGCCTTAAAATAAAACAATTAGTAGATTTGTTGGCAAATGTGTTTTCACAGACAGAAAAGCCCAAGACGGTTTAACCCCGTGCCATACGCGGATCTGTCTCGTAAAATAAACTCACTGGAAGTGCGCTGTCCCGACAGCTGCTCCATAAATATTTACTGAGGTAGAACAGTGGAGCCCACACTTCCCTCCCTGTAACACCTAAGCATTCGTAATACACTGGGAGAACAGGAAAGGTAAGGACACGGGAAGGACAGGAAGGCTGCGGGGCATTCCTTCTCAGAAGGACATTAGACTCTATCCTCTTCAACTGCTCTTGTGCATTCTCTGACACCCCAAGGTTCTCACACATACATCCCACTCCATGACATGAGCCTGTCTCTTTCCACAGAGACAGACTGAATCGCCACCCTCACCCCCACAAGAGTCAGAGAGCACTTGAGTTAACAGGTCTTTCAACTCGTTACCACCCAGTTTCCTTGAGCTACATCTGGAATGATCACACGGAGAGGGTGACGTCCTGAGCGAATGTATGTTGACATGGGCACAAGCCATGTCAAGGGTCCCCATGCCTCAGACCCGTGGGGGTGGTAAAGCTTAGAGGGGGCAGCAAAGCAAGGGTTAACAGTGTGTGCAGAAAATGTCCACCATAGCTTCCTCCCCACCCCAGTGTCCATGGCCCGAGGTCTGCTCCCCTACACAGACCACTACCGCTCCTACCAAAATCAGCTAACCCTCCTTGCTCATCTGTACGCACTAACCCGGCCCCCTGTTCAACTCCATATAACAAACATGCTGAGTTTTTGGGGGTGCTGTGGCCCAGCTTTTCTGTGTCTGTCTGACCTTTTTTTATTTCCTCTGTCCAGTTAGTTCAAACCCTGGAGCCGTGTAAGGACCAGGCGGTGGATCATGTCCAGGTCTGTGGCAGACCAGGAGAGAGGCAGGCCAGATTCAAAGGGTCATCAAGCCACAGCAGAAAGTGTGAGGAGCAGGACAAGGCAGTTGCCGCGGGTCCCAGGCAGTCCTTCCCCAGCGTCACTGCTCCCAGGAGATCTATTCTCTACTTCCGTGTTTCTCACTGTTTAGATGCCAATACAAGCTTTCTGACTTTCCTTTAACGTGTATTCCTCTTGTGGTGAGGGAGAACTTCTTGCAGTACCAAAGGATGGCTCTAACAGCATGTGGCAGCCTGATGCAGCAAGCATTCTGTATCTTTAAGAGATTCTTCAGGTTAAAGTAGGACTTTAATATAAAGTTTACAATTGTTTTACAGCCCACGGCCCCCTCCCAGGCAAACTTAACATGACCTCATGAGGAGCACAGTGGAGAGGACACCTCACTTTTCACGTCTGCCATGTTTATAGCTCTCTGACTGCTTTTTAAATCTCAAACCACACATTTATAACGTCCTCGTTAAACACCATAAATAAAGGGAAAACCACATGGAGTTGGCCTGCTGAGTGTCCCGTGGCTCTTCAGTTTCCTCAAAGACACGGAAAGAATGTCTGCATCTGCGGGGCCAGCCTGCCGGACAGGATATCACCAACCCCTGCCTGCTTGGCTGCTTTTTGTTCATGGCAGCGGAACAGGAAAACCTGCTTTCCTGCTTTCTCAATACTAAACGGGTTGGTCCTGCAAGGGAAAACATCCCCTCTGAGTCCACCCCAAGGCTGCACAAGAGAGAAACAAAAGCTGGTCCTCAATATTCCCTTGGCAGCCAGCCGAGGGCTGCCCCCAGGTCCGTGGCTTATTACCCTGTCACCCTGGCAAGAGAGAAAGGAAGCATTAGGACATCCCAGAGTTAGAGCCCAGAAACAGCCTGGCTGGTGTAAGGTCCACTGGGCACCCCTCAAGACTCCAGCTTTCTTAGAAAGACAAACCGATGCTGTCAGATAAAGGAAAGGGCACATGCATGGAGAAGCATCGCCCAGGAAACACAGTCCACAGGGGACTCACTCTCATGCCGGACTGCAAGAGTCTGGGGAACAGAGGGAGAGAGGACTATCACGCCCACACATCACATCTACAGAGTCAAAGCAGAGAAGAGCAGGAACAGATAAAGATCAAACAGGAGCTTAGGCTGCAGAAGGTATGGTGCCTCTTCACAGTCAGGAAGCCAACGGGGCCCCACTCAGACTGTGGGAAACCCCTCCCCACATCCAACCAAATCCTGGAGCTGAATGTGATCGGATGCCAGTGCCCTCGTGTCCACACACCTCCGCCACCCTCTAACTCCCCTCAAGTCATTGGGGATCTCCACCGCAGGTGCGATGGGGAATGCCCATCTGCCTCCCTACTCTGCCGCCCAAACTGACCACTTCCAACAAAGCATCCCCCACCTTGCTTCCCCACAAGCCTGGAGCAACATTCTGCAGACTAAGTGTGGGGAAGAGACACTTTCTCCTCCAGTCCCCTGGGGACCAATACTTTTATAAAATACAAAGAGTAATCAACAAGTGAAATAAACAAAGACATATAAAATATAATTCCAAATTCTTTATTTGCTTCAATAGATTATAAGCACCTAAATATTTATTCTTTTGGTTTGTTTTAGACAGGGTCTTTCTACACAGCCCTGGCAGGCCTAGAAGTTATGTAGACCAGGCTAGCCTGGAACTCACAGAGATCCTCCTGCCTCCGTCTTCAGAGTGCTGGGATTAAAGGTGTGCGCCACCGTGTCCAGCCTACAGACGTTTATTCTTAATTTTTATACCTCTCTCACCAACAGTCAGTTACAAACAACTCACAGACCAACTCCACACATACAATTCACACCCACACAAGCAATTCACACTCACACAAAATTCACCCCAGCACAATTCACCCACACACACAATTCACCCCTATGCACACAATTCACCCCTACACACACAATTCACCCCTACACACACAATTCACCCCTACACATACAATTCACCCCTACGCACACAATTCACCCCTACGCACACAATTCACCCCTATGCACACAATTCGTACCCACACATACAATTCACACTACAAGACAGCCTTAAACATGAGATGAAAACCACACCTTCACTTCCTTCTACTAAGACCAGTGGGTCTTCTTCCATTTGGAATAAATGTACAGTGTTCTCCTTTTAACCAAAATCTCCTTCAACTACCTTTCTTCTGGACTTCACAGACATCTTCATAAAAAGAGAGAATCAAGAATAAATAAATTAGCCAAGCGGTGGTGGTGGTGGCGCACGCCTTTAATCCCAGCACTCGGGAGGCAGAATCAGGCGGATCTCTGTGAGTTCAAGGCCAGCCTGGTCTACAGAGTGAGATTCAGGACAGGCACCAAAACTACACAGAGAAACCCTGTCTTGAAAAAACCAAAAGAATACATAAGTTATTGGAAAGGAAGGAAGTAGCTGAGCTCTGAGAGGAGCAGGGCAGTATGGACCCATTCTTCTGGGGACAGGCTGGAGGAACTGAAAGGAAGACATGAAAGACAGTCACCACTGCAACCACATTAGCTAGGAGCAAGGAGCAATCACGGTGCTGGGGCACCAAAGGAAGATGGTGTTTCAAAGAGACAAGAGCTACAATCATATGAAGCAAAGGGATTCAGGAGGAAGCCAAGAATATCTACTCATCTGCAATTCATCCGTCTACATGGTGACTTTGCCTGTATTTGGAAACACTAAAGAACTTCACATCCAAAACAGAACTGGGCCCCTGCACAAGATGATAATCACATTTCTCTTCGCTTACCTCCAACAAGTCAACTGCAGGACTGCATTGGACAGGCAACAAGTTACCAGACCACACATCCTTTCTCTAAATGACTCTTTACCAGGCCACTGCTGACAAGACCCTTTCACTGACCCTTGAAGGAGAATGGAAGCCAGGCATGGTGGCCAGCAGTTTCAATCCCAGGACTCTGGAGGCTAAGAAGGGAGGACCAGGAGTTCCAGGCCATCCTGGGCTACACAGGGTAAAGGAGGGGAAAAGGAGGGGGAGAGAAAAGGAAGGGGAGAGAAAGGGGAGGAAAAAGAGGGGAGAGAGAGTTGAGATTCATTGAGATTGATCAGAACAGTGGTATGAATTCCGAATGACAGCCACGAAGACCCAAGGGTAGAAAGCAGCTGGGTGGAGTAGGTGTGCCCATTGGCCACGGCTGGGTATTTTAAAGTGGACTAGCTGGATGGTTTTTAAAACACTCTGAAAAATGAAGGCCCCTAATGGCCCTCTGCTAATCCTTTCTTTGGTGAAGAATCTCCTCTGTCTAAGACAGTTTATCTGGAAGCAGATAATTCTACACTCTCCCCAGGCCTGTGCAACAGGGATGGGTGTTCTCAGATTTCTGCCTCACAGCCCTCCTGGTTCTGGTCATGCATGACTGAAATCTAAGGCTATACTTAATACCTCCTGCTTAACACCACCCTCACCTAGCCAGGTGCGCGCACACGCACGCACACACGCACACACGCACACAGAGGCATGCACAGGCACACAGGAACACACACTCAAACTAAAACTAATCAAATATGTGGGGGTGGGGGGACAAAGAGGTGAGTCAGCATTAGGAGCACTGGTTGCTCTTCCTAGGACTAGGGTTCAATTCCTACCACCCACATAACAGCTCACAACAGTCCATAACTCCAGTTCAGGGGATCTGACAGCCTCTTCTGGTCTCCATGGGCACCATACACATACATGGTACAGAGATATACATGCAAGCAAAACACTCTAAACATAAAACAAATTTTTTAAAAATTAATAAAATAATAAAATTGGCTGTGTATGTGTCTGCAGCATGGGTACGAATGTGGTGTGTGCGCCTGTCATGGAGGAACGGCATTTGGAAGCCAGAAGGTGACGTCAGGTGTCCCCCTCCATCACCTCCTACCTTGAGACAGGATTGCTCACTGAACCTGGAACTTGCTGATACAGCGAGACGGACTGGCCAGCAAACTCCAGGGATGTGCCTGTGTCCTCACCACTGTAATTACGGTACACACCGCCAGGCCTGGCTTTTTATATGGATTTGGGGGACACAAACATAGGTCTGTTTGCAAGGCAATCATTTTAACCAACTGAGCCGTCTCCCTGGCTTTTCATCTCACGGGTGACTTACACATTACCTCATGGCCTGTTCCTCGTTTCTCTCCTAAATTATGGCAAAACTTTAAGTAATATCTAAATCCAGCTCAGTACCCATTCATGTCCCAGTCACCAAACCCCAGTGACAGTCACTGTGCTCCACAGCAGAACTCCAACCTTGGGGTCTTCCATCACAAAGGCCCACGACAAGGAACAGTCAATCCTCCACATCTGGCCTTTGTCCACCCTTCCCAAACCTAGGTGGCTGAATCTGCACACCCCTGATCTCCTTATGACTTAGCAGATTCAACGACCCCTGACTCCCCAAATACACTCTAGATTTCCTTCCCCTACGCCCCCATTCCCATCGACCCCTCCAGAATAGTCCTCATCTCCCAGATCGACTTTCAGCTTTAAATGCAATCTCCTCTGCGTTCCCTGAGTCCATCTTCTTTCAGAGTCCCCAGTTGGAGGTCACACCCCTCTCCTGGGGCTCCTTCCACATTTTACTTATGCCTCCCCCAATGATACAACCTTATAGAAAGCTTACTTTAAAATCTTTCTCTCATCTTAATTTGTTAACCCATCCTGGCTCACCAAAGCACCTACCCCACGCGGGGCGCACAGCAGCATTCTACCTGGCATACAACAGAGACTCAACAAATGTGTTCACGTAACAGATATACAAGTCTACGGGGCTGGGAAGACTGGAGTTCAAATCCCCAGGACCCATGTAAAAAGCCAAGAATGGCTATATGAGTCCGTAACCCCAGTGTTGGGGGGGGGGGGACGACACACCAAAGACAAGTAGATCCTGGGCCTAAAAAACAAAGCATCCAGTTCAGTGAGAGACCTCAGAGAGTGACAGAGGATGTTCTCTATAGTGGTATTTGTGCTGAAATGTGATTTTATTGGTATGTTAATAAATAAAATTGCCTAGGGTCAGAGCTATTAGCAAGCCATAGCGAAAGCTGGTTGTGGTGGTGCACGCCAGTAGGATTTGCTGAAGGAGGCGCACGCCTTTAATCCCAGCACTTGGTAGGCAGAGCTAAGCAGATCTCTGTGTGTTCAAGGATACAGCCAGCATTGGAGACACACACTCCAATGTGTGTCCGGAGGTCTGTACAGACAAGCAGTGATGAGGCAGTCACGTAGTTGGGTTTACGACCAATGAGAAGGCAGAACAGAACTCTATTTAAAGACAAACAGACAGGAAGTAGCTCCTTTTCAGAGAGGTCTCTTGGCGGAAGAGGCTAGCTGGCAGGTAAGGCTCTTAGCTCTGACCTCTTGGGCTTTTATTTTTACATTGGCTCTGTGTTTCTTATTTAATAAGACGGTTGGTTACATCTACGGTTCTCCTCTGTCTTTGCCATGCATGTACACAGGCATGTGCATCGCATACTCCCACACATACAAAGCACACGCACATACGCATGCACGCACACATGCACAGGTGCTCACACATACTACCTATTAACATTATTCAAGCATTCACAAAATTATGTATTTTATTCTTCCATTTCCCAAAAAGCTGAGTTCAGTTCTGCCACAATTTAACCCAGGCTGGTCACAACCTCCATTCTTCCTTCCAGAGTGTAAAACTGCCAAGGCGGCTCTTGAAAGGAGCATCGACAGAAGTGTTCTCCACTCCTCCTCCCATCTGGATTACGTGCTCGCTGAAGGCAAAGTCAGTGTCTTAACCAGAGTTTACCTTTCAGTGTTTGGTAAGTGAACTGAACACAACCAGGGAGCTGTGAAGTATGTTAGCACCGTTTCAAAAAAAAATAAATAAATAAAAAAAAGACTCTAATGGTCAGGCATGGTGATGCATGCCTTTAATTCCAGCACTCAGGAGGCAGAGGCAGGGGATCTCTGAGTTTGAGGCTAGCCTGGTCTACACAGTGAGTTTCAGCACAGCCAGGACTAGATTGAGACTGTCTCAAAAACCAAATAAAAAATTACTACAATGGCATTGTATTTTTCTCAGTTAATGTCATAAAAAAATGACATTAAATTTTTTATGACATTAATGAAAAAAATTCTTAAAAGCTTCAAAATCCTCAAAATCTGCTCAGAAGCCCACAAACGCCAGCACACAAATACCTGACCTGATAATGGGGGAGGGGGGGTACAAACAATCATGATGTAATGACTGGCTTCCATTTGACCTCTGCCCTCCCAAAGGTCACTGAAGGAGGAAAAGAGTGTCAATTCTGCACCAAGCTGGCTCCTAACCCAATGAGAGGTCAGAAAGAATCCATTCTGTAGCTTAAGCCAACTGCAGCTGGTCAGTGTCTTCCCACAACGTAGGTGTCACACGCAGGCAGGCACCTGGTCAAGACACAAGGATCACCACAAGCAGTATCTGGTTTTCCTGGCATGCTATTCCACACTCAGTGGGCTATGCCAATTCTCCTAATGAGATGGTGGGAAGGCTTTGGTGGGACCAGGTTGGGGCTTACCTCCTAGGGTAGAGAATATTCAACATGCCAAGACTCTACACTGTACAGACGGGTAAATTCCTAACAATGGAATCGATTCTCAAATTCTATACCTACTCCTCTGTGGTGGTTTGAATGAAAATGGCCCCCACAGACTCATAGGGAGTGGTATTATGGGACAGGGTGGCCTAAGTGGAGAAGTGTGTCACTGAGGGTTGGCTTTCAGGTTTCAGACGCTCAAGCCAGGCCCAGTGGCTCACTCTCTTCCTGCTGCCTGCCAATCTGGGGGTAGAACTCTCAGCTCCTTCTCCAGCACCATGTCTGCCTACGTGCAGCCACACTTCCTGCCATGACAATACTGGACTAAACCTCTGAAACTGTCAGTCAGCCTCAATTAAATGCTTTCCTTTATAAGAGTTGATGTGGTCATGGTGTCTCTTCACAGGGAACAAAACCCTAAAACATCCTTCAAATACAGCTACTCATGCCTATCAAAGGAACCCAGCTCATCCATTCTACCACACCAGAGCATGCCTGTCTATCTTCAAATCCTCCTCTGGCATTAAAACTCCAGCCTACGAAGAGAATTTATCAAGTGTGATGGTTCCCAACTCAAGACACTCCTACTGGTCAGCCCTCCTCTCTCATGCCACCGTTCACACATAGAAATCCCAACAGCAGCATGTTTACTCAGATGACCTAGTATATTAACTCCTCCAGGGAACAAGCAGTAGTCAGGAATCTCTGACCCGAGTGGTTAGTGGTGAGCCAATAAAGTCCCTTAAAAACTTGGTATCTGGGCCAGAGAGTTCAAATGGGCAGAGACACTTACTACCCAGTCTTAAAACCTGAATTTGATGCTCAGGACCTACATGGTAGAAGGAGAGAAGCAACTCCCAGAAGTTATCCTCTGACCTCACCTCCATGTGTGCATGGCATATGTACACACACACACACACACACACACACACACACACACACACCATAGAGAGAGAGAAACAGAAACATGTTACCCAAAAAGATCTAATTACTATCTTCATTGGTTTTTCACAAAATCAACTCCAAGGAATTCTGGCAAATACAATCTTCAGATTCACACAAAAAAAATGAAATAGAAGAAATTTTATGGAAAAAAAAATCAACATTCTCTTATCACATTAACAGAAATTTTTGAATAAAGAAAACTAAAATGCAAAATAAGCATAGTAAAAGGAACCTAGAGATTATAGATTCTGCATGTTTCAGCTAAAACTTGTAAACAAAAAAGATTGTAAACGAATCTGCTATTCGGTTTTTACAGGACCTCTGCCGTCACCATGAGAACTCTGCTTTCCACTCAGGAAAACAGCAATGTTAGAATGACAGGTTAAATAAATGCTCCCTCTGAACAATCTCAGGAGCAAAACTTCTGGGACTGGAGAGGCTGCTCAGCAGCTCATGCACCGCTCTTCCAGAAGACCAGCCTCACACTGGGCAGTTTACAACTGCCTGTAACTCCAGCTCCAGGGGACACACCTACACTCACATATGCATAACACACACACACACACACACACACACACACACACACCCTACATATATATGATTAACAGTAAAATTTTTAAAAAGAAATATGCCAGGCACGGTGGCACACACCTTTGATCCCAGCCAGCACTCAAGAGGTAAAGGCAAGTGGAAGTCTGGGAGTTCAAGGTGAGCCTGGTCTACAGAGGGGGTTCTAGGCAAGCCAGGGTTCTATAGTGAGACCTGTCTCAAAAAAGAAAAGAAAAGAAAGGAAAGGAAAAGGAAAAAATAAAGGGAGGGAGGGAGTCAACAACTTTTTCTATAATAAAACAATTTAAACCAAAATTGCCACGTACAGTTATTTTCAGCCAAGGCAAAGCAGTCAGAAAGGTAGAATGCCCTATATTATCAATGATTCTCCTGCATTCACGTACTGTAGGCAGAAGACCCAGGAAGAGGGGCTAGAGAGCTGGCTCAGCAGTTAAGAGCACTTGCTGCTTATGCGAAGGCCCCAGGGGCTCTGGTGGCCTTTTCTGACCTCCAAAGACACCAGGCATGCATGCAGTGCACATACATACATACAAGTAAGACATTCACACACATAAAATAAATCTTTAAAAAAATAAGACCCAGGAAAATGCTGGAGGATGTCTTTCTGTACACTGTGAACATACGTTATTCCCACTGGTTAGTAAATAAGCTGCTTTGGCCTATGGCAAGGCAGCTTGGAGGCAGGCAGGAAATCCAGGGAGAGAGACAGGAGAGAAAAAGGCAGAATCTAGTGAGAAGCCAGCCTGGTGCCCAAGGAACAACATGCCAGCAGACTGGTAAGCCATGGAATACGTGGCAAAACATAAATTAATAGAAATGGGTTAATTTAAGATACAAAAGCTAGGTAGCAAGAGGCCTGCCATAGACCATACAGTTTGTAAATAATATTAAGCCTCTGAGTGATTATTTTATAAGTGGCTGTGGGACCACAGGGCCAGGCAGGACTGGAGAAACCTTCCAGCTACAGGAAAGCAATGGTAACACACACACACACACACACACACACACACACACACACACACACACACAAACTTTAACTTTAAAAAGGGACCCGTTAACTATTTCAGATGAAGTGTATTACATGTAACAAAATATGACACCTTCCATCCAGAAACAGTTACCTGACTACTATTCACTCTTCCTTCACCAGCTACTGATGCAGTTTTCATCAGATGAATTTGAAATGGTTCATTTTGTTTCTGTCTCTTTCATCCTAATACTCCTTACACAGAAACATAAAACCCCTTTCTGGGCTCTGAGACTCATGAACGTCAATTACACCTTCGGTCTGGCCTGGGACTAATACAACACACACAGCAGGAGATTCGGAGTGCAAATAGATGCTTCACATTCTGCTTTGATCTGATTAGCGTGGTCTGTAAAGTTACTTGAGATATAGACAAACAACATCCAAGCAATTATTTACTGCCATCAGGGGAAAATCCGTTGGACCAGGAGTCAATAAAGCAGATTTTGTTCTGGCCTCTAACACTAGCTATGATCACAGACCATCTCTTACCCGTGATGGACCTCATCTGCCTCTAAAATTAGGAAGCTAGGCCAGTTAACCTGTAAGTGACCTTCTATCTCCAAAAAGTTAGCTCTCATATGCACGCCACCCATTTCTATCAGCCCAGAGAATTTGTGGTACTTTCCAGAAGGTTCAAGTTCAACACTGAAGAGCTCTCACAAAACTGTGATCTAAAACGGTATCTTGACCAGGCATAGTGGCTCATGTCTGTAATCCCAGCGCCCAGGAGCTTGAGGCAGGGGGACTGAGGCCCACCTAAGCTATATAGTGAATTCAAGGCCAGCCTGAGCTACAGTGTAAGACTGTCTCAAAAAAGGAAAAAATACATACAAAAATATACAGATACAGTCTCTAACCATTCTGCTAGAAAAAAACTAAAATGTAAATTTTAGCCATGTAACCGGAAATAAGTCACTTCCTTTCCCTGGCCTTCAGTTTCCCCACCAAAAAACAAAAACCAAAAAACCAGATAATTAAAATCACCCAGATATTCCAGAGGCTCAGACAAGATGAGCTTTTGGTTGTTTGTTTGTTTTGGAGGGTTAGACATTATAGACACTATATAGACATTATAAAACTATCAGACACAAACTTCACGGTTTCACATGAGCCTCTTTTATAAGTAGTGAATTCAAGGTTCTTGGCTGTTTGACAAAGGCAGAGTGTGTATGTGTGTGTGTGTGTGTGTGCGCGCGCGTGAGCGTGTTCAAGTGTGTACACGTACATGTGGAAGCAGAAGCCAACCTCAGATGTCATTCCTCAGGTTCCATCCACTTTCTATTCTGAGGCAGGGTCTCTCACTGGGGGCTGAAACTCACCAATCAGAACAGGCTGCTGAGCCAGTGAGTCACAAACATTCTCCTGTCTCCACCTCTCCAGCAAACAGACTGCAAGCAGACACCAACACACACAACCACTTGGGTTCTCACACTTGCATGGTAAGCACAACAGTCTCAGGGTCTCCACTGCTGTGCAGAGACACGTGACCACGGCAGCTCTGATAAAGAAAACATTTCATTGAGGTGACGGCTTACAGTTCAGAGGTTCAGTCCATTCATGTCATGGTGGGCATGGTGGCATGTGGGCAGACATGGTGTTGGCGAAGGAGCTGAGAGTCCTTACATCTTGATCCTCAGGCAACAGGAAGTGTTCTGAGACACTGGGTGTCACTTGAGACTATATGAGACCTCAAAGCCTGCCTCCACAGTGACACACTTCCTCCAACAGGGCCACATCTCCTAACAGTGCCTCTCCCTATGAGCTGATGGGGACCAATTACATTCAAACCACCACATCAACTGAGTAATCTCTCCAATCCCAGCTGACAATATTTTGCTACCAAAATACACATGTGGCTTCACCTCAGGAACACATCACCATGCACATCTGTGCAGGAGCTCACACCTTGGAAACACATGGTCATGCACATCTGTGGGAGCTCACACCTTGGAAACACATGGTCATGCACATCTGTACAGGAGCTCACACCTTGGAAATACATGGTCGTGCACATCTGTACAGGAGCTCAAACCTTGGAAACACAAGGTCATGCACATCTGTACAGGAGCTCACACCTTGGGAACACATGGTCATGCACATCTGTGCAGGAGCTCACACCTTGGAAACACATGGTCATGCACATCTGTATAGGAGCTCACACCTCAGGAATACACCACCATGCACACCTGTACAGGAGCTCACACCTCGGGAACACACCACCATGCACACCTGTACAGGCACTAAGAGGCATATCCTTTCTTGATTATTAGTTCATGAAAGTCAAACACCCGAGAATCTTCAGACATGCACAGAACATGCCACATTCCTGCCTTTTCCTGTATTTCCTTTCTTGCCGAGAGTTCACAGATATGGTTACCTGTACTCCATCCTATACCATGCTTCATCCTTACTCAATATTATAAATGTGCATCAGGAACTGTTCTCCACAAGCAGCATGCTTAAGGATGCTATGATCTGCCTCTCTCTTGTCCTCAGGACCAACAACACCAAGCACTCAGCGGGCACTTCCTGTGTGCCAAGCCCTACTCTAGTGCATATGTGCTAAGTGCTTCATACACAGCTACTCAATTCCTCACAAAGATCTCCGGGGTAAGTACTATCACAGTGTCCATTCTCCCGACGAAGAAACAGGACTAGGAAATGGAAGCACTAACTGGAGCCCCGAGCCCAGGTCTTACCCACCGCCATCCAGAGCAAGAACACTGCCCTGGGCCACCAACACACTCTGAAGGAGCACCGTCACTGAATCTAGAGCTGCAGCCAAGAACACTCTGCCATCGCATCTGTGAGCTCAAGTGTTGTCACGGACAAAATGCTGCTTATCCTTTCTCCAGGTAAGTTGTTTTGTGTGCAGACTGCCATAACCTGTTTTTAACATGGTAAACATCCTTCATTACAACATTTCCATATCTACAGGACTGAACATGCATTTTCTGCAAGACAAAGTTTCTAGGGACTGCAGAGATGGCTCAGCGGTTAAGAGCACTTACTGCTCTTGCAGTGGTCCTGGGTTCAGCTCCCAGCACAGACATAGTGGCTTATGACTGGCTGTAACTACAGTTCCAGGAAATCTGACTGACGCATGCACTCACATATATTCACACACATAAAATAGAGATAAACGTCTTAAAATTCCTGAAAATACAGTATGTCAAATAACAACAGAGCTTTAGAATAAACTCCAAGGCAGGCAAATGTGACCCCAGGTGGCTCAAGCCTTCACCCAGACCTTCAATTTCAGATTAACAGTCAGAAAATGAGAAGCAGTCACTACCCACACACTATGTGAATTTTGCTTATCCCTGTAAACAAAGAAAGGGAGGGGAGTATGTACCAAGACGACTCGATGTGCCCGCATGTGCCCTTATGGATCCAAATGTGGATCCACGGAAGATTTGAGCTACAAATGGGGGAAAACCAAACAGGAAAAGAGTGAAAAGCAAGCAAGTCCAGATTTAAAAGAGACACAATACTGTCCTGGTTCTTCTTCCGGGCTTGTGGGACTCGCTGTTGAATGAACGAACAGCACCGCCAACGGTCAAGTGGGCCTCAACTTGCAGCAATCCTTCTGCCTCAGCTTCCTCACAGCTCGGGTGACAGGCACGCATCACCATTCCTGGCTGATGATTCTACTGGGCGGCATTTGACCTTCGTTATGTTTTCAGAAAAATGAGTTCCTAAGCACCTGGTGTAAAAGTCACACTTGGCTGCTCTACAAAGTTTGGGAAACAAGTGGATGCTAAAAGAAAATGAGTCCTACTTTGTATTCCAAATGTGTGGCCGCTTTAAAATAGCACCCAGGTTAAGAGTGGCCATCTGACCTGCATTTTCTACAGTAAAGAAGCACAGAGCCAACCACAGGATACACATCAGGGACCGCGGCGGAATCTCCCCGGGTGGCGGTAAGAAACTAGCACGCTGGACTGCGTACCGTGAACACTAATCTGCCGCGGGAGGTAAAGTGGAATAAAGTCAATAGAAAAGCGGGCCAAGGAAGGAAACTCGGAGGACCTGGGGAACTAAGAGGGAGAAAATGAGACCCGGCAGGTGTATTATCTTTAGTGAATTTGTTTATTCACTGAGGGAAAAAATACTGCAGGACATGGTAGCTCATGCCCATAATCCCAGCACTCAGGAGCATGGCCTGTGAGCTTGAGGGCCAGCCTAGACTACAAAATGGGGGCCAGGCCAAGCCTGGGCTACAGAGCAAGATCTTGTCTCAAAAAAAAAAAAATTGTACACACACATATGTATGTACACTGAGATTCTGCTGTGTACCAGGCACTGGGAAAAACACAGTGAACCAACAGTCAGAGAGACAGATTATTAAATTTGTACACATATAAGCATAAATCATGCTGCACAGCACACAGGAGAAGGAGAGAGCAGGAGGGGGCCATCTCAGCGGACAGGCAGACGGAGTACAGACGCAGAGAACAAGAGCCAAGCCTGGCAGCAGAGAGGGACAGGGCAGGGGGTAATTACTACCTCGGCAGCTCGAAAACCTGCTGCTGAGGCTGGCATGACGACCAAGAGCTCAGTCAGGGAGCAGGGGGAGGGTGCCTCCTAAGAAGCACCCTAGACACCCAGGACCATAGCAAGCCCGGGGTGTCTTCAAGGTGGAGCACCAAACCTGGGGTGCTCCAGGATGGGGCAAGGACAGGGTGAGAGCCAGGCCCAGAGCCCAGAGAAGGGGGACCCTGGCCCCAGCTCTACAGGGCAGGAGACAGAGAGAAGGGGATGCCAGACTGTAGCGCCATCCATACGGCTTACCAAAGATTTGAGTTCCGCTTTGCAGGCCTGCAGAAAGACCTGCCACTGCTGGGTATGGAGATACCTGCCTTAATCCGAGCACGAGGGAAGCAGAAGCAGGAAGACCATGAGCCCAAGGTCATCATCCACCACAAAGCAGAAACTTGGGATCAGGCTGGACCGCATTACCAGACTACCTCAAAACACACACGCAGAGGATTGAAGATTTGTTCTTTGCTGCACTTTGGAGATAGGTGTGGCCACAAGACGTCCTTTAGCCTATTAGATACATGAGCATGGTAAGCCAGGTCACCACACTCCTTTTTTCTCCACAAAGATTCAAGATGCATTCAAGATGGTGGCTGTTTGCATCAACCCAGGTCACAGGACAGGGTCACCTGGGTACCCAACCTACTCTCAGTGTTGAGGCGGTGTGATGAGAACACCGTGTGGCTCTAAGGCACTGAGACCATAAGGACTGAGCCATGACGTGACAGACCCTGAGGAGCAGAGAGTCAGAGTCAACGGTGATAAGACAATGTTCCTCATTAGGAGAAATAAAAATGGCCAATCATCAGCTAGCATACGCCTTTAGTCCCAGAGCACTCAGGAAGCTGAGGGAGGCGGATCTCTGTGAATTTGAAGCCAATCTTGTCTACATAGTGGGTTCCAGGCCAGCCAGGACTACAAAGTGAGACCTGTCTATAAAAACAAAGACAAAAACGTAAAAAGAACTCCGATTTGAGATGAAAAGTGAGAATGTATGATTCATCACTGCCAAGCTCAGGAAAGCTGAGGACAGGTGCCAGAAGACAACGTAAGAGCAGAACTTAGCTAGGGGACCACCTCACACTGAGCTAAAGCTTCTGAAAGCCCAATGAGGGGAGACTAGATTCCCCAGGCCAGCACAGCATCCCTGTGGCAGGCCGGGTACAGCAGGGGCAGAGTGAAGATGGTAGCAGTGGGGACCCAGGGAGGAAGGGTCAGAGAGAGGACAGTGGTGTCAGGGTGAGGACTGAGGTCACAGAGGCCAGGAAGCTGGGGGTGATGAGGACACAGGCAGACCCAGGGAGTGAACAAGAAAGCTGGTTTCAAAGCCCAAAGGAAGGTTCCACAGCCAGGCATGCGAGGACAGTGGTGTCAGGGTGAGGACTGAGGTCCACCCTACAAGGACAGAAGCCAATCACAGAGGCCAGGAAGCTGGGGGTGATGAGGACACAGGCAGACCCAGGGAGTGAACAAGAAAGCAGGTTTCAAAGCCCAAAGGAAGGTTCCACAGCCAGGCATGCGCGACCAAGGCCTTAGAGAGTACCTAGCGTCTGTGACATCTACAGTCAGCCTCTCAGCTAACTCCCAGATCTCAACCTTTCTTTCTCTACTTTGTTCAATCTGAGGGACTTCATCTTTTTTTTTTCTAGATGACATAGAATTGCAGGTGCTCACACATACAACAGGAATGAAATTAACTGGTCTTCCTGCAAAAAACTATCCAAAATGACGTCCATGGTACAGCCCGCTTACCACGTATCACAGTACATTCTCATTCACCTCTCCTGCCAATAAATCTCAAAATAGTAAAAGTAATCACAAACTGTAGGATTGGGAAAGGTCATGGGGGGATACAAAGACAAAACATGACCTTTCTATAGCCCTATATCCAAAAGACATGAACCATCACCACGTTGCAATCGAGTTCATGTTGAAGGCACCACAGGTACCACAGGCAGACAGATTTGTGCTAGAGAAAATGTTACCACAGAAACACCCTTTCAACCTCATTCTCATGAAACTACATCCCCTATCACACTGATGGCTTATGCCCAAACTCATGTTATTTGTTTGTTTGTTTGTTTTGTTTTTTATAACTGAGTTTCTTTGGAATGAACATACATGTGGCTAAATAGTTTTTCTTGATATCCCTCCCAATGTTCTTTATTGCACTGCATAGACTTGGTAAAATCTCATCTTATAAAATCATACTTATAAATATTCCAACCTGGATTTTACTTCCTTTAATAGTGATTTCAGCTCCAACCACGCACATTTACTAAATCTTAGTAATGTGTCAGACAATGTTCTTGGAGCTTTGACAAGATTTACTCATTTTATCCACAAAGCTCTGAATCAGTACTATGGGTACACCCACTTTTCACACAGGAAATTTTGGGCTCTCAGAAGCTCAGCACTCTTCAGGTTACATACGGTGAGTAGCAAAGCAAGGGTGTACCATAAGAGAGAGCCCTGCCCAAAGCCTGAGATTAACCCGCAACCTTCCATGCTATCTCGTAAGGACATTCTCAAGCCGTTCTTGGGACACAAAGCTTTGGCAGCTTTTAAACTGGCCCACGTTTTATTTAGACCGCTGTATGACCTTTACCCAATTTGCACATGGTCAGCATTTCACACTTTCTGCCATCAATGAACAACTGTGCACATTTCAGGCCAGAAGTGTCTGTAATTTTAAATACTGGGCCATGAAATGGGAGCATGCTAAGGTTCTTGATGTGTGTATGTGTGTAACAAAGTGCAAAGGGGTTACAGCATCCATTGTGTTATAAAACTCCAGGAGACGCAGTTCTCATAAAACACCGCATGAACAGAGGTCCTGCAGCTGTGGAGCAAACTAGCTCTACAAAGCAGAGTTCATCCCATCCCTGCAAATACATCTTCTGTATCAACAAATCTGGCAGGCAGAAACAGTATCTTGTTTTGGTTAACTTTTTTTATTAGCAAGAATAAATGTGTTGTTGTTGTTTTGTTATAAATTGACTAACTGTAGTCCCTCTTTGGAGAACTCCCTATTAACCGATGACTTTGGCTTTTTATTTCTACTGGAGTGCTTTTCTTTTTAAAACTTTTATAAGATTCATAAGGTTTTTAAAATAAAGTATAATTACATCATTTCCCTCTTATCGCTTTCCTCACCCAGCCCACGCCATGTTCACCCCTATCCCCTTCTCAAATTCAAGACCTCTTCGTATTATCTTCACACACACATGTATATAAGTGAATCAATATATAACTGCTAGCCTGCGCCTGCGCCATCCATTTAGTGTTTCTCATACATACATGATGTCAGGACTGTCTAGATTGTACTGGATAACCAATCACAGGCTCATCCCTGGAGAAGACTCTCACGACACTGTTTTTTTTTAATGTAACACAGCAGATATTGACAGATGACACCAGAGGACAAGCACTGTCTCTGAGTTGACTGACTGTTAACTAGATGGCACTTGTGACGCAAAACAGAAGTTTAACAGTGAGATGAGGAGGCAGCAGTCAGAGTGGCTAAAAGTTGAGGGCGAAAAGTTCAAGACCCAGCCCTTCCACCTATGGGGATGGCCTGAGAGGACTTAACCTTCCCACAAGTGACATTCTCACAGACATCAGAGAACATCATACATGTAACATAAATGCTGGCTCCAGATTTACATTATCAAGATATCCAGTCCCCTTACACTAAGAAAATAAAAGCTCACATTTGTAAGTAGCTCTGCATGCCTTGTTTGGGAGCTTTTGGTTGTTTTACAGGTCTTACTGTGTGGCCCTGGTGGCCTGGAATGCACAGCTCTGCCAGCCTCTGCCTCACCAGTCCTAGAATTGAAGGTATATACAACCATGCTCAACCTGCATACTTTTCTTAAAATCTTTTGGTAAGTGACTTTTGGGACAGGCTCTCATTCTGTAGCCCAGGCTAGCCTCAAAGGCATGATGCTTCTCCTGCCTCAGTCTCCTGGGCTAGGGTTACAGGTGTGCATCATCAGACTCTGAACTACACATCTAACTTGGTTTCAGTAGTGTTCCCGCACACTGCCATCCGTCTTACCGTAGGTGATGGCACTGTCTGCCTCTCCAGAATGTGTACTCAACCAGACGAAGAACTGCTGTGGCAGCATCTTCTCGACACCCAGCAGTGCCCGAGCCCAGAATAAACTTCTAGAATGTGGGTAACAGTTTCACAAATTCTTTCCTCCCCATTCAACCAAATTCCAGGCATTACTCATGTACAGACTGCCCCTAACAGTCAAAGGCACTAGGAACTAAAGAAATGGAACCTGCTGCTGATTATCTGGCTGGAGATGGGCCTCCACCCTGCTTCCTGTATTTTGGGACATTTCTGTTTGTCAGGACTCCACCAGAGGGTGGAGGAAGACAAGACGAGCTCAGGAGTTCAGCTGTCAGTGTACTGACATATCTGATTTAAGTTATAGCCAAAATGAGGTTTTTCCTTATCTGAGGATTTCAAAGAACATCCCTAACTCGGGTCTCGGGTTACCTCCGATAACACGGGATGGCACAGAGCTCAGGATATTATCTCCCCACGCCTCTGGCCTGCCTTCCTTCTCTAGTAACACAAAAGAAAAGCCAGGGATGACCTGACCTGGGTCACTTCACATTGCTGCATCTCAACAGGGTGTGGAATGGTATCCTTGGCAAGGGCTTGACATCTGAGGAGAGTTTGAAGCAGAACATACCGAGATAAGATCAGTAAGGACATAGGGAGAGGCAGCCAGATGACTTGTGTGTCAGTACCCAAGTGTAAGGCAAACCTACTCAGATCTTTCAAAGAAAGGCTCCTCTGACTGCTTTGGTGGTATATTCTTAGATCTGGGCCGTTACAACACTGTCGTTAACACAGATGACAGTCCCGAGTTAAAATTCCTTCAGGAATTCAAAAGCAATCACAACTCGACCCTGAGAGGGGTAAGCATGCATTTTAGGCCGAGGCCCTCTCAACTATTCTAAATCGTGGAAAGCAAATTCTGCATTTGTGAAGATTCTCGATCATAACCAAAAAATCAACGATTCCTTTTCCTACAGCTAGGTACATCTCCAATTTATTTATACTGCTCATAAACTCGCTTAGAATCAAAGCCTGTTGAGTTCGGGTGAAGGGCTCTAAAAACAATCTAGTCCAACCCACTACCAGAGCAAGAGCCCTGAGGTCCAGAGAAAGGGCAACAGACAGCTGTCAGGACACAGGCTAGCCCTCAGAGCTTGAACTGCACTGTCCACTTCCCTTCCCAGCAGCTCTAAATACCACGCCCACTCCACAGATAGGGAAACTGAGGCCTACGAAGGTTAAGTTACACACCTAGGAAGGCGCAGTTGATAAGGGGCAGAGCTAGAAACACAACCCATGCTCTGAACTGCTAAACTTCAAGGACTAAACACTAGAACTACTCTCACGGAGTCTTTCTCCAATGTAAATAAGTCTAAGGTTCACGAGTAAGCTAAGCATATTTTCAAAGGCCTGCAAAACTTTGGGAACCTTTAAAAAGCAATCAAATGCATTTTTTTAATCCAAGAAATGTGAAAAACATATTATTAGTGTCATTTAAAAAAAGCATCACAATCACGTAAGAAACTATTCCTAGTTTCTAAAAAATAAATACTAGATATAAAGAGGTAAGCTGTGTTAAAAGGCCTAAAACTCACAATCACCAGGAAGGGAGAGAAAAAGAGGAGGAGGGGGGGGGAGGGGGGGAGGGAAGATAAACCAAATTTGGCAAAATCTTGGTAATTATTTAGTCCAGATGACAAAACAAAGGTTCACCCCAGTAGTCTCGATTTTCATATTTATGTATTGTGTGTTTATTTATCAATATTTATTCTTAAGCTTCTCAAATTAATACAGAATGATTTAGAAAAGCCCACAGATCTGAGTCCATAAAAGGGAGGGACCTACTGAACAGGGACCTACTTATATCTGTATAAGCACATGTCACTTTCTTACTTCAAAGTTCTCACTGTTGCACCCTCTCTTCTGCACAGAACTGTTTCCCTCATCAGTATGTGAGGCCTGGGAAGAGCTAGTTAGATCTGGGCGTCACTAATGGTCTTAGGCCATCTTCAGGACTGCTTTTATGAGTCAGCTGGTGAGAAATATTTACTGAGCATATGGTACACTGTGGACATCAGGCTAGCCCTAACCCAAGTTAACAAAAGAAGAACCAATTTTCACCTAAGCATGTATGGATGGACCAAGTCATGGTAGCTGCTCGGCCTCCTGAGAGAATGGGATCACCTTAGGTCCTCACAGGACAGAGATGGGCCAGAATCTATGTGACAGGTGTACCTGCTGTGACTTCCTGGCAGACACAGGGGCAACAAGAGGAAGAGTAGAAGGTGAGGTTTATGGGTAATTTTTAGTGTCTTGACAGCTCTCCCAGACTCCTCCCTGGACTGCATTCCCCATCCAGCCCAGGAGCCTTCCCTGCACCTAAGATGGTTCATCTGCTTCCTTGTATTTGGTAATTATTTCATCACAGAATTCATCAGACAAGTGGCCACAGACATACAGACAGACAAGATTGAGAGTTGAGACGCCAGCAAGGTGTCTGGCTATTCATATTTACTAAAATGTCAGCAGATCAAGGCAGCAGAAGCACGTCACACATGGGAGTACTATCGTCAACACTGTCCGCAGGTCATCCTCACACAGGACACAGACATTCGAGGACTGGGCATTAGTGGTGTCAGCCTATGTTGTCATCTGTGTTCTCCCTAAATGGCTTGTACAACTGGTACATAGTGCCCCCCACTCCCTGGAAATGGAAATCACAGCACAATAAAATGTTTCATTGATTCTTTCTTCCTAACATCCCTGATGAGCACAGCACCCCAATTAAGAAAGAGTTCTAGTTAAGAAGAGAGATACCACTGAGGTTGATGGGTTTTTTTTTCTCCTTTGACATACTCTCCCGGGCAACCCCAGAAAGCTAACAAGCAATGGTGCTTCAGCAACAGAAGTTAGCCAGAGTTATCAAAGAGAAGGTCCGTTCTGTCCCCAGCATCTGCTCTATCCTTCAACTGATCATCATCTATGAAACTGAAAAATAAAACTTGTTTATCACAGATCAAACTGAAGTTTGAAAAATCTAGGGTGAGTTAGCAGGTCTGGCAAAGGACAGAAAACTCAAACTGAGCAGACTGGATATGGAAATCAGCACCAACCTCCACCAACACCATTCCTGCAATCCTGCCTGCCCAGGAAGGGCATCGATCTGCCACTATGCCAAAGCATCTGCCCTGTGTTCATCAACAGCGTTCCCTGGCAGTCCCACACACACAGCACCACAAAGGCCACAGACGATGACTTCCTAGGCCCATCTCCTCACATGTTCCAACGAACACACCCACAAACAAGTCCCCTTCAAGAAAACAAACGCGAAGAGCTGCTAAAAGTTTCCAGCTGCCCCGAGGAGCTCCCTCCAAGCACAGACTGCTGCTCTCCCGGCACCAGCCCAGCGATCTGAGCGTGCCCTCTTTTCCAAATACAGCAGGGCCGTCCCTGGCTGTGGAAAGTTGATTTTGAAAACTTCACCTTCCTCACACCCAGAGGCCTGTTCTCCCAAGAGCTGCTGCCAAGAATAGGTTCATCTTGGTTTGCCTTGCTCTGCTAGCCTCAAATCTCCAGACTTCAAAGCAATTTGTAACAAGGATGAGATGAGCAAGTCCACCCCTAACCGGTCATAATAAGCCTCCGGACGCCAGCTCACGAC
>CABHPQ010166010.1:0-25367 GCA_902168405.1 Peromyscus aztecus
TTTTTTGTTTTGTTTTGTTTTGTTTTTTTGTTTTTTTGGTTTTTCGAGACAGGGTTTCTCTGTGTAGCTTTGCGCCTCTCCTGGAGCTCAGCTGGTAGCCCAGGCTGGCCTCAAACTCACAGAGATCCGCCTAGCTCTGCCTCCCGAGTGCTGGGATTAAAGGCGTGCGCCACCAACGCCCGGCAAATGTGGGTTTTAATTGAGTTGAATAGTTTCCAAGGTAATTATGATGGAGCGAAGTCACAGACATGTTTATTTATTTATTTATTTATTTATTTATTTATTTATTTATGGAAAGCACATTGGTAATTTAAAGCAACCCTTTCAAAAATTATATTGCCTTTTGTTTCCCTTTAAAGCTCTAAGAAGATAAATTCTTCAAAAACCAAGGCGTGACTATTTTAAGTGAAATAAATTTAAATGCCTTTTCCTTGTTTCTGGAAATTTGAAATTCACAGTTTATGCCAAAATAATTTTCACTTGGCTGTTGACTTGGTAAATATTTAGAGTACAAATGGAAAATATGGGCACAAAGACTTCTTAACAGCCCCTGCCCACTACCACTCTTGAGTTCTCTGCATCATCTGCCTTCTAGAGCATAACATATTGACATGTAGGTGATGACCTAATATGCATTAGAAGATCAAGATTCCATGGACTCTTCCCAAATTTACTACAAACAAGCAAGCATAAGAGTAAAAGAAGGGAAGGAAATGACCCTTAGAGTTACTTACTACGCAAAATGAATATTTAGAACATCCAGTTCTATTTATACATTTATTTTGGAAGAAAATGTTAATCTTTTATGCATTTTGCCATGCTGCATGGGACAACGGGATAAAATAAAAATCAAAATTCAGCTTTCACCCTCTGCCATAAGGTTTCTCTTTTAGAGGCTACAACTTTGCTTACAAACAGCATCTCCTAGAACTGCTTGTGTTTTGATTTTTTCCATTTGCATAGTTCATTCTAAAATTGAGAGCACCATTCTGAAACCCTTAGCCAGTCTGGCCCTCTGAGATGCATAGCAAATGCCAAAACAGAATTAAAAATGTAAGAGATAGTTTCAGGGGAGGATCCCTACAAGAAGTAGAAGAAAAGGATTCGGGCAAAGCCTTCAAATAGCAAAGCAGGGCTGACCTGTGGAGGGAGAGATGAGGAAGGGGGACTAGGGAATCAGTACAGTTCTAAGGGGGGTCTCATCCTGACCTAGGTGTGGCCTGGAACAAAGTCCACCCAGCTCTGCCATCTGATGCCTGCTCACTGCAGCAGATGATGTGGCCACTGGAGCTGGAGGCCAACTATTCCTTTCCATCAAAGTAGGGTACCTGAATGTCCAGCTTTTAGCTGCCCATTAGGGAAGACCTCTTGTCTTGTAATTGTCATCATAGTGTCGCCATGGTCAGTGTGGTACAACTTTCAGAGTACCATGCTGTATTTTATCTGGTTTTGTTATCCTCATTTCATAAATGAAGAGACTCAGAGAGCTTCAGTAATAGTTTACCAAGGCCGTGACTGCTGTCTCTAGACTAGGGCTGCTTCATATTAACACACACACACAGATGTAGCTTCATGTACTTTATCCTGATTTTTCAGAAATATAATATGCCAACACCAAAGTAAGCTGCCGGCATGCTTCAATAAATAATGACTAGGTACACAGCCTTGTTCACATGAAAAAAGTTCCCAGATGCCTTTTCCCACAGTTTCACCCTTCACTCAGAAGGAAATCATTAACCTTTTATTTTAAACTGTTTTTGTAGGTCTTTATGGCCAAATCACTTATACATGCAACTCTAAGCAATATCAACCAGTTTTGCTTATCGGAAAAGCATATATGGGAAAATTCCAATTTGTACAGATATACAAATTTTGTTTGCTTTCCTTATCAAGATATTTGTGAAGTTGATCCATGTGGGAACATGGAATAGTCTAGTCTACTCAATGGATGTACAATGATTTCTCTTTAGACTCTATTTTTTAAAAAAATATTTTTACCAATTCTTTTATGATTTTATGCAATATACTTTGATTATATTCACCCCTCCTCTGTTTCAACCCCTCCCAGATCCAGCTCCATATCCCTACTTACCAACCTTCATCTACTTTCATGTTATGTCTCTCTATCCCTTTTTGCTTTTAAACTAATTGAGTCCAATTTGTGTGCATGAGTCCAATTCTCTTGTGTGTAGTGCCTACCCTGGAATATGGTCAATATACCATTAAAGAAAATATACTCTTCCTTTCCCAGGAGCTATCAAGTATCCTCAGTGAGGAATGGGATTTTGTTCCTATTTTTTCCACTCCATGCTGGGATTTTTGTGTTGCTTGTGCTTATTCAGGTTTTGGTAGGCTGTCACACTAGCTGTACATTTATGTGTGCAACTGCCAGAAAACACTGTGTTGTGGCACAGAAAAACAGCCAATGGAGAACCAGAATTATAATTGGTTCCAGAAAACACTGTTTCCTTATTGTCATCCACCATCTCTGTCTCATTATTGTTTTAGACATTTATCAATAACTCTCTTTTGTAACTGAAACATCTGCTCCATTCTCATTCTTAAAAATATTTTTATTATATGTGATTCTTGGTTGGTAATTATTCTATTTCTTCATGTGGAAATGATTATCCTTTTTTATATATAAAATTCTGCTTGTTGTACTTAAAAACCTCAACTTTTTTTCTGTGTCAAACTTTTTATCACATATTTACCTTTGTTCTGCAGCTGCTTTCAGAGAGCTGCATTTCCCCCAATTCCCATGTAGCATCATCTAAGTGTCATTTCATTTACTGTGTTCATTTCCTCTGAGCTCTGGTGATTATCAGCTTCAGTCTCTTTTTTTGCCTGTCTTCCACACTCTTCTGACTCTATCCTCTTGTGTAATTTAGATTAAAACTACATTAGTTCTTTTTTTCCCCCAATTCCTCTTTATTCTCTTCCACGTTTCCTCACTTTTTCTCCATGCAAGCATTCTGGTTAATTTTATGACCTAACTTCATAAAACCTTCTTCAATTGTACCTAATTTCTTAATGCTAATGAAATTTTATACTCATCTCTATTTTTTGTTTCTTTTATACTACTTTTTAAATTTGTTAATTATTTTTTTTTTTGGCTTTCTGTTGTCACAAATTGATTAAGTTTCCAATAAATTTAAGGAAAGTAAACAGTATTTTAAAATAAAAAACATTGTTTGTTCTTGTTCAAGAACTCTCAATATTTAAGTACTTTTAGATTTCTTTTTATAATTTTGGTTCTCCATTGGCTGTTTTTCACGATGCCTTGCTTTTGCATTCTTTGTTTTTTTTTTTTCTAAAGTTGTACAGAATATAATTTTTTGAGTGTGTGCCTGGGAGGCAACTGGTTGCCCACAATTTGGGTCAGAAAAGGCATATATTGGTTAAGACAAATTTATCCTACTGAGATTTAGTTAACTTCTCTGAATATCAGAGTAAAGTGCATTTTTGGAGCAAGAGTCTCATTGTAAAGCTCCAGGTATCTCTGATAAAGTTGTCTATTTGTGAATTTCAGGAGAAGATACGGGAAAATCTGACTACTATTATTCTGGAGCACTGATGGCAGTTTGGAATCAAGACATCTGCAGTCAAGTTAACTTGAATCTGCACATTCCTCCCCTCACAACGGGCTCTTAACAATCTCACATGCCCCCTCTTCTGAAATGTTCCCTGAGCTCAAGAAGAGTTATAGACAGCAATCAGGAAGCAATTGTCCAACTTGCAAACAGAATCTATAGCAACAGCAAGACAAGTGTAGTAAAACATACAAAGTAATTATGCAATGACACAGTAACAACCAGTGTTTTAAGATACTTTTTGAGATTATAACATAATTATACCATTTTCCCCTCCTGGTTCCTCCCTCTAAATTCTCCCATGTACTGCCCCCTCTGCTGCTCTCATTTACATTCATGATCTTTTTCTTTAATGGTTGTTTTATATATATGCATATATGTAGTGTGCATTGCTAAATGCACAAATATAGACTGCTTTCTATGTATAATATTACTTGTATGTGTAGGTTTTCAGGGCTGACCATTCGGCATTGGATAACTAATTTGTGTGCTCTTCCCTGGGGAAGACTATTTCTACTGGACTCAGTATTCCTTAATTGCCTGTAGTTCTTTGTCTAGAGTTGAGGCCTCATGAGCTTTCTCCCTTCCACATTAGGATGGCCTTAGTATTATCCTTATTTAGGCATACATATTGGTGAGACTTCATGGGTGTAGCTTCTGACATTTCTTACAGCAAACTCCTGATTTCTCTGTCTCTTACAATCTTTTTACCCCATCTTCCTCAGTGTCTCTGAGCCTAAAGTATAGGAGTTGTGTTGTGCGTGTGTCAGTTGGGACTGGGCTCTACAACTCTGCATTTTGATCTTTGTGGATTTCTATATTGGTCTCCATCTGTTACAGAGAGAATCTTTGATGACAGGTAAGAGCTATACCTATCTGTGAGTATAAGTACAAATATTTAGAACATAGTTAGGTATTGTGCTGGGTTAGTGAAGTTGTGGCAATAAGCTTTTTCATTGTTGTGGATTACTTGGTGCACTTGCAAATTACTTGTTTCGGTTAATTCTTTGAGTGTATAGAATAAGATATCTTGTATCAGCATTAGACTGTGGTGACCACAGCTTCTTGAAGATTGTTTTTGTGTCCTCATTTACTCAAGGCCATAATAGCCTCTCTTATAAATCTATAAGGAGTGTGTGTGTGTGTGTGTGTGTGTGTGTGTGTGTGTGTGTGTGTGGTGCTGTGGGAGCTGGTAGAGTACTAATGCTGGTTTATTTTTAGCATGAGATGTAGCTGTCTCCTAATCCTGTAATCATGCTTGCCGAGCTCAGTAAATGCCCTTAAAGCTGTTCTGTTTGTTTCTCTATTCCCATTACCATTTAGGTTTTGGCTTGGTGAGCTCTTACTGTTTGATTAAATAATTTATACCTCAAAAATATTTTTTGTTTTATGTATTATTTTGTTTTCAGTTGGAAATTTGTCCCATATGTAGCTTATTGCTTACTTGGAACAGAAATCCTCAGCCTTCGTTCCTGTGATAGGATTCATAATCTGAGGTTTGATGAGTGGAAATGGTTGGAACACATCTATGAATATGGAGGAATAGTACCATGCAAAACTACAAAAGAACAAAAACTCACCCACACTGTTTGTAGAGCATTTGACTTGGAGCACAAAGCACCTATTTCCCTTTCTAAGATATACCTCTGTAGCACTAAAACTGGACATCTTTAGTCACTCAGTGAAACTGTCTACCTCTTTAACACCATCTTTAGGAGATTCTCACGAATCTCAAGACACCGGGAATTATGGACACCTACAGGTGATGAAATATAGGATGGTGGGCCACACATTGAACGAGAAGTTAGGAAAAGATGACTTGATTCTCACTCAAAGGTCAAGGTCAAAGCTAAGGTCAGTTATGATTAAACATATTGCTGACTTTGGATTGATCACCATACAGAAGCCTGTTGCACTAGCAGTAGGTCTGTGCTGCAACTCTTCAGGTTGGTCAGCCCCTTAGAGTTAAACTTGAACTCTGTTCTGTGAATCACTCAGCAGCTGCCTGTTTATTTCAATTTTCTAGTGCATTCATGCTTTAAAGCTAGAACTATAATATATTAAGGGTACTCTTTAAATTTTCTCCCAAAGATTAATTGGATAAATACTAAAATGATGCAAAAATATTAACTCATCTACTTGTATCTATTACCTCCTTGTAACTATTGAAAAGATACATGATTTTGGTTTGAATATTTGTTTTTACTTTTATATGTTTGGATGTTTTGTCTGTGTGAATGTTTATACACTGTAAGTATGACTGAAGCCCACAGAGGCCAGAAGAGGGAGCAGATCTTCCGGAACTGGAGTTACTGATGGTTGGAAGCTTCCTTGTGGGTGCTGGGAACTGAACCAGGTCCTTTGTAAGAACAGCAAGTGCTCTTAACTGCTGATCCTTCTCTGCATCCCCAAGACATGGAATTTTATGGTAAAAGTAGGATTTGAATTTCTTGGTTAATTTTGAGACATGGTATCATTTATGCAATTGTTGAGTCTTGGAGAGTTTAGAGTATGCCATGAAATAACGTGGTTACCAGTAGACTGGAAAACAAACTGCAGAGAGACTGCAAAGGTGCTCCTCCACTTTCATTAAGATTTTAGTAGCAGAGTCTCCTTTATTGAGGCTTATCAACCAGTGATTCTCCAGGCTGAAATAAACTTTAGGAGGAATAAAGCATTCACTTCTTCATTATGACAAATACTCTGAAGTTTATGAGACCCCTGATTTTTAAGCTCATGAGAAGTAACATTTAGGTTGCTACTTTCTTGATGTGAGATGATAAGTGATAAACACCAGCAGTTCCAGATGCTCTGTTTCTTAAGGCTTCCCTGGGGCTTCTCACACTGTGTGTTTGCTTTAATTCCCTCTGAGGATGTCAACAGATTCTTTCCAGTGCTTCATACTAGAGGGTGCTGTCATTGTGAGCTCTACCAAAGCAAAAGTGAACTATGAAAAAGAGGTTATGGAGCCTGCAACTTGCTGACAGATGAGAAAGTTGGTTATTTCCCAATACCATTCTCTGTTGGGATTAACAAAATTGATTTGGGGAGGTAATTCTGAATAGTCTCTTTTTATGTAAAAGAGCCTTAAAGCATGAACACATTAGAAAATTAAAATAATTGGATAATTGCAAAGTGATTCACAAACATAGTTACATTAAACTCTCCAGGAGACTGGAAGGCCTGAAAAGCTGGCTGACTTATTTCTAATGCAGCAGTTTCTATATATTGATTAATGAAAACACATAAGTAATATGTTTACTATTACACCTTAATTCTTTTCCCTGGGACTCCCAATAGAATAGCCTATAACTTGGTAACTCCTTATTCAAGATCTTACAAATCACCGGGTGGTGGTGGCACACACCTTTAATCCCAGCACTCAGGAGGCAGAGGAAGGTGTATCTTTCTGAGTTTGAGGCCAGCCTGGGCTACAGAGTGAGTTCCCGGAAAGGCGCAAAGCTACACAGAGAAACCCTGTCTCGAAAAACCAAACCAAACCAAACAAACAAAAAAACAAAAACAAAAACAAAAACAAAATATTACAATTCTGCTAGTGGGCCTCATATCCGATGTTAATCTAAAATACCTGACAAATGGTTTTTATTAATTGGAAATCATTTTACACAGGGCACATTCAGTAGATGGAATTTTCTCTCCTTATATCCATTGGCCAATTTTAACAGTGGTAGTAGTCATCTGGTAGTAGCTTAGAGAGATGCAGCTAGTTCATATAAGTTCTGGTTGCAGCTAGGAAGAACTGAAGAGGTGGTCTTCAGCAGTTCAAGAGCATCTCATGAAAATCATCACAGATTCTATGTGTACTGCATTGGTCCATGTTTAAAAATAGACCATTTTCTGCCTGTTCTATTTTACTTTTCTTCATATCTTCTTTCTTCTCCATTCTTTCCCCCTTTTCCTGACAGATATAAATCAGGCTGGATTCTTCACCCACCATCCTGTGCTCTTTTCCTTGACCCCCAGGTCAGCTCACAGTCACATTACTGTTACAGATGGGAAAAGCTTAAGAGTACAGATGAGTTCTTTGTAGCAGTCTCTCATCATGAGTGTATCAGGATCTCTACATCACTGCCCACTCGGTTACCGGGGTTACAGCCCACATATTCCATCTCTTCACACTCATAAGTGTTCATCAATAAACTGAAAGCCATTATTACCAAAAGAATTTTTCTTTTGCTTCTTTGTGAAGAGGAACAAATTATTCTAGCATTGAACTTGCTGCCTACTCACTCCCTGTTTCCTGTTGTACCTTCCCCCTCCATCTGCCCTTCTTACTCCCTCTGTGATGCTGAACACAACTGACCTCTACTTATGGGACAGGAAAACTCAGGTTAGCAGAATACCATAGACCTGTTTGAGGAAAGACAGAGAAGGACATCTGGTTCCTCTGTGGTTCTCCTGCTTGGATCATCTTCCAGCTCCAGATACTCTGTCTAGGCTCCTTCAGAATCATGTATATTTTATAAGGTTATGAACAACAATAATAGACATGCCCTACACAAAGATCTACAGGCAACTAAGGAATGCTGGGAGCAAGAGAAATAGACTTCCCCAAGGAAAAGCACACCAACTGATTATCAAATACTAAAAAGGTGAGCCCTGAAATCATATGTACAAGAAATATTATACAGACTGAGCAGATTGTATTTAAATATAGTAAATGTAATTATGTTGTAATCTCAAAAACTAAGGGTAGTAATTTTTAAAAAGATAGTTGAAGTAGCAGGAAAATATCACTAAGTCAAACTTAGTCCATCTAAAATGAAAGTTTGATGCTAAAAGCAGAAATTATCTATTTGAGGGATTCTAGAAACATCAGTTATTCCATAACTCCAAAAAGTAATAAATAGTGAATAAAGAAAAGGAGAAGACAGAGAAAAAAATTCCTTCTTGTCCTCTACAAGAGGTCCAAGTTAATTTTAATGTGGTCAGGAAAAAGTGTTTTTAGAAGATCAGATTCCGCCTCTGAGGCCATGATATTTGCAAATGAATACTTATGTGCACCATATGCAAGACTGGGTTTTCCTACTATGTGCTGTGCATGTTTATGTGCTTCAATAATGCATGCAGTCAGCTTCCCAGAAACAATATTTGCACTAGTGTCTCTGCAGCTTCTGCATTCAAATTAACTTTGTAGAAAAGAATGAAGTCTCCAAAGCCCCGGAAGCATGTCGCCCCAGGATTCCCCCTCCAAGCAAAGGAGGAGACTGTGCTGTCAGAACAATGCTCTCCATATGGGTCTGCAGCCTTCCCTAGTGGATAATCCTCTTCTTCCAGGTGCTGCCTTCCTTTGCATACACAGCAGATGGATCCTAAAATCTCCTACAGGGAAAATGAAACAAACAACAACAACAAAACCCAAGGGCATGCCAGTGTTGCTAGAAGGAAGGGAAAAACAGATTATTTTGGTTATAGTAGCTTTACTAAGAATTCCCAGTGTGCTTAGTTATTTGAGCACAGAAACAAGTTTAGATTTTCACATACATAAACTACATAAATTGGAAAAGCAAGACCATCACCCTAAGCCTTCTTTAAATGTTCCTAAATAGTCTAGTACCATAAGAATGACAGCAGTGCTTCCCATCCTTAAAGTAACCAAGTCAAGCAATTTTTGTCAAAAACACCCCCCCGCCACACACACACCAAGACTCCTTTGGGCCACTCTTTATTTTTCCCAAAAGAGGTCAAATAAACAGAAGACTTGGAGATAATATATTTTTAAAAAAAACCCGGGCCCCCAAAACTCTGAATTTTTCAAAAGAAAATCTTTATCTTAAATGTTTCTGATTTCCATATGGTCTCCCCTATTTCTTCAGTTCATTCATGAAACAAATGGTTATAAATCAAAAGACATTTTCCTTCAACGGTAGAAGAATGCACCACCTGCATCCGGTCTACTCAGTGGTGGGATGAAAGGTGGCTGGGGAACTTGCCCTTTGTCCTGCTTTTCATCATTCTTACAAGATTCTGTGAAGGCCCAGCACTTCAGCTTTTACAGTGTGTGTGTGTGTGTGTGTGTGTGTGTGAGGTGACTTTTACTCAACGCCTTCAGCTCAGGTTGGCTGTGCCACAGGAAAGGATCTTGAGTGCTTTTCTTTCTTTCTCTCTTCCACAGCTTCTGAGGAAGAACTTTTGTTTGTTAGCATCAAACTCCTTCTTGGTTAGCAAAGGATAATTTCCTTACTGCCTATATTAAAGAAGAAAAAATATTGACACAGGCGAAGTCGTTTAAAAATAAAATTTCATGCAATCAGCTCTGAGCATTTAATGGAACAGTGACTCCACATTTATCCCACAAACGTAATCAATTCCAATGATGCAATATCTATGTGCTGATGCATCTGACCTTGAAATACTAGTTACTGTTTATGAAATGTCTTCCACATTGACTCATTAAGCCTGAAGACCACTCATGAGGTAGATACTATTTTTTTTTTCATGAACGTAAATGGGAATATTAAGGTACAACCAGATGGAACGAACTGTCCAAAGTGAAAATAGTTAGCAAGTGCCTAAACTAGAGACGAAACTCAGCACTTTACATTTTCTCCTTGGGCATTCCTCAACCTCAAGTGAAAAGGAGGTCTATTTGTTCCCTCTATAGGCCTCAGACATTCTCCTCTGCATGCAAAGTGTGGAGTGAGGACACCAACGTTACCAATTACTGCCACTTGATTTCACTGAGTTGCAGGCAAGGCTTTGAGTTTTCCTTTAGGGATAACTGTCTCCATGTAATAAGACTGAAGAGTTCTAAACCAGAAACACCCCCCAAATATTTGCTCTCTGTCATTTTTTAGGAAAGTGACTAGTGGTTGATATCTGCATGGACAGAGATTTCCCAGGTGTTAGAAAAGAAAAGGCTGAGTGCATATCTGCAAGAACAGCCATCACAATGTGAGTCAACAAAGCTCTGACCGAGAGTCAGCATTTGGCTTAGGGCTTGTGGACAATCTGTGGGTGCGAAATGCCCTGTGCTGGGGAAGGGAAGGGCTCAGAGGGATGCTCAACATCTGGGTGTGTGCAGGTGCACAGATGGCCACCTCTTTCCTATCTAGCTCCTTAGGAACACAACACAGAGAGGCAGCCCTGCCCTGGCTTCCTGTTTAACTTCTGACCCCATCGCTTACATTAGTCTAGTATCACAATAGCCTGATGCTTTCCACAGCCCAGCCTCTCTGAGAAGTTTAGAGTCTCCCTCAAAGTAACAACACTGCTTAAATAACTGTCCCACCAACCAGTAAAAATTGGAAAAGCCAATCAAACAGTATAAGCAAAAGGAAGCTATTCTTCCTTAGGCCAATGAATCAGTGAGGGGAGGTTGCTAATTCCATGAGTTTAACTGTGAGCACGAAAGTTACCAAACAGATGAGCTGCTGACTACTGATACCACATGCAAAGCAGTTCACACAGTTCCTGGCCTAGGGAATAGACTGAACAAATGACTGATAGTTGTAGTCCCGATTCGTTGAACTTCTGAAGGTGTTAAGAGAAATGGAATATATTCAAATGTTTAAATTTAAGATATAAACATACAGTGTTAGTAAGTGTAAGGTTTGTCCCCGGGGCTTCTCCTTGTGACATTGAAAGCAGCCATTCCCCCTCCCCCCCATTCTTCAGTCTCTCTCCTGCCTTGTCCCAGTTATTCCCATCATTGTCTCAATAACCACATTTGTAACTGGACACACTCTGCTCTGAAGATATTAACTTTCATGCCTATTGTTCTCTGTCTTCTGAAAGAATAGACAGAAAGACAGAAACATGCTGGGGTTACTACAGTTTAGTTTTAGAGAAGTGAAGAGAGGAAGAAGCTGCCCCACCTCCACCACACTTATACTTTGCCTGTGCTACTCTGACAATTTATAGAAAACCATAAGGCAAAAGCCAAAGATATAGAGGCTTACCTGTGAGAAAATTAATTCTTTCCTGAGTGAAGAGTACTCAGCCCCCAGATGCTTTCATCCTTAGCATGGATGATCTGTAATAATAATAGAAAGTCCCCTTTTCTCATCCCACAGCCACTGACTCCATAATCTCAACTGTAAGCATTCTGCCTCTGCCAACATTTCCTTACTGTCCAGTTTGTTTCTTTAAATGTCCCTATGGTAGTCTACAATCCGTTGGCTCACAAGGATTCAAAGACTTTCTTCTATATATGACTTGTGTACCATGAAAAGTCACCAGATAGCATCAACGGAAGCAGAGAATACTGGCAGCTTGTGGAGAATTAATCTATGGACACAAAAAGAAACCATAAAGAGCAATGAAAGAAAATGTCAGGGCTTGGATGAGGCAATGAAACATGAAATGGAGAAAAGAGACAGGGTTGTTGCCCATTTTTGATTCATAAATGGCAGGGCTCTGTGATAATGTGTATGTACCCCATGAAGGAGAAGGGTCTGGTGATAATTTGCTGTACATTTTGTTTGTGCAGCTGTGGTGTCACTTATGGAAATGGCTAACTTAGGGACAAGCACGTCTCTGAGCACATCTCTGTTGGTGGTTGTTTTGAAGACACAGAAATTCTGAGGTAATTCAACCTGGAAATAAAAGGCTGAGTATGGGTAGTATACAGAGGGAGCTTCCAAAAAGAAGAAAAGAGTAAGATGACGTAGAAATAGAGATAGAAAGAAGAGCTCACAGGCCAGGACAAAGCAGTGACCAACACCAACATCAAAGTTTAAATATGGCAGGAGAAACCACCAGGGACGTAGAGCAGAGGAAGAACAATGGTGAATATATACCTGAATCCACTTGAGTGATGAGAAGTGGGGTTTGGGTTTCTCTTTGTGAAGAACCAGAGTGATGTGCTCACTCAGGTCTTAGATTTGTTCTCCTTTAGCTTCTCCATGTTCTTTTGCATTGCTCCAGATCTCCTATGTTTCACCTCAGACTGTTTGAGGGACTTAGGTTGGCAGATATAGGCCAAGTCCATGGGCTGTAACAGGTGGGGAAGAATAGCATAAAATTATCAGAAGGCCACAGGCGATTATGAATGTTTACTGTGTTCCCTCTGTGCCTTGACTTCTAATTCATTTGTTAGGAAAAGAAGATTTTTAAGTCTTAATCTTTATGTGATGGAGGAGGGAGAGAGAGAGTAAGAGAGAGAGAGAAGAGAGAGATACTAAACAATGATGGTTTCTTGATTAGATTAAATATACTGAAGGTGTACTTCAAAGTCACATTAAGAAGACTGTCTTTGCATATATATATATAAAATCTTAGTATAATCATTATACTGAGAGTTATTTTAGGGATAAATGAAAGTCTCAGATAAAACTGCAGAAAAATAAATATCCTCTGAGAAATCCATGAAAGTTCCTGAAGGTGATGTCTGCCTTAGCAGCAGCATATACCAACCCAGTGTAACAAGGAACACTGATGGTCTCAGCAAGTAGGCAAGTGTTGCCTATCCCTCGGTGACTTCTTTCTCTCTTTTCCCTTATCCTGCTTGGAGTGATGTTTGGCAAAACAATGAGGAATTGGAGATTCCTCTGAGTCTGGGAATCCATCCAGTACTTTTCTATCCAACGTCATCACTGAGATTATTTTGGATCCAAGAACCAAGAGGAGAGGAATAAAAAGAAGATACAAAATTGGTGGACCTTGATCCATGGGCAGCTGTCTAAGTGCTGCTGGTACTAGCTCACTTCTGTGCCTCATTTTTGTGGAATTTTGGCAAAGTAGTCAACTATAAAGGATTTAGGGGCAGCCTAAGAAACATCTTTTGGTTTGTGTCTTGTTTATTGTCTTCCTACCTTGCTTATTACAGACTTTATTTCCAGCTAATCATGTAGTGGTGCCTAACAATCCCTGCATGGTATTTACACTTTGGTATAGTGGTCTCATGCTATGTCATGGTGGCTCATGTGACCAATGGAATATAGCAGAAGTGTTGGATGGGATGTCTGCAGTTAGAAGATATCAGGACCTGGATCTCTTACATCATCCTGCTCCTTTTTTTGGACAGATCATTCAAATGGAAGCCAGCTGCTATATTGTCAAGTCTGTGGGGTTCTCTGTGTAGAGGGGACAGAGAGCCCAAGACAGAGCGATGTAAAGGAGCCTGCTGGGAATTGGATCCTTCAAGCCTTTTGTAAAACTATCAACTAAATTGTGATGCCCTGGGAAGAGTAAGTCAGAACAGATGAAGGAGTTAGTTCCAGGTTCCCAACTCTTAGAAAACATCTCACAGAATAAATGTTTGTTTTGTGCTTCTTTAACAGTGTTAACAGATAGCAATATAAGCTTTCTTTTCTTTTTTTTCTACAAAGCTCAAATTAGATGCCAAAAGTTTAGTATCTCCTGGATTTTGTAGGCTCAGCCCTGAAGAAGAGCCCAGCAAATGGAGAAAATATAAGGTGACAAGGTCTGAAGTTAGACATTTAGGGGGACATCAGCTGTAGGTACCATGAAAACTTTTATTTAAGTAAGTGAAGTTTTAAGAACAAAAAGTTTTCAACAGGCAATAGGGACTATCCTTGCTGCTGTCAGTCAGGGAGGACACCAGGGTATTCTGTATTCATAACAACTTGGCAGCAGGCTGAGTGACATGCAGGGATCTATGAGCAAGCCAAGTTCTTCCAGCGGTAGGTAGCCCTAGGAAAGACATTCAGCTTCAGTGCTTCCTGACAGAAGGTGGACACAGAGATAGGGATTAGGAACAGAGTTGTCAAGGTGAAGCTCCAGTACAATAAACCGTACAAGGACCCAGGAAGCATCTGTTTGACAACACGGGGTAAGGGCTCAGGGGAAATATTTGCTAGGAAAGGCCTGTGAGCTAAGCCCTGAATGCGGAGGAGGGCGGACTTGTACGGTCCCTCAGCAGCTGTCTGGTGCGTCCATGGTGGGTGGAGTGCATCTCCGTAACACTGAGAATGGTCACTGAGGTAAGTTAGAGAGGGGTCTGTGGGTACGCCTCAAGTCTTAGGGGTAAACAGAGTTGGAGGGACAGGACTTTAGACAGATCCTATGAGGCTAGATCATTTCGTTAATTTATACATTTTGAAGATGACAGCCAGGCCTTCCTGCCTTATGTAGTCCCAGAATCTCTCATGTTTCCATTTATTCTCAAGGGGAAGAGTTTTCAGTACAGTATTTTCTGGACTGTATGTAGGGTGAATTGAATGGGATAGACAAATAGAATTAGAAGCACCCTCAAGAAACAAGGATATCCCCGATGAGAAACCTGCAGACTCATGCTGATCACATGGTGAGCAGCAAGCATGGATACTGCTGTGAAATACTGCAGATCATTTCTGGTTAGCAAATAAGTTTAGCTACAAGCTATCTCAGAAGAAGTAAAGGTGTATATAAAAATTAGAAATGACTAATGGTGGACTGCCCATTCACTAGCAGATAGTCCTAAATCCATATGCATATAGGCAGCACTAATTGTACCCAGAGAGTTATAGAAAAGAAAAGGAGGAAGCTATGAAGCTGGGGTACTGTCTAGAAGGAGTCAGAGGGGAAAAATGGAAGATAGATTGTAGTAGAATATTACTTTAAGGTATGTTACTTTTGTTTATGCTACATTTGTTTAACTCTGTGAAGCTGTGTTACTGTGCTTGTCTAAAATACCCGATGGTCTAATAAAGAACTGAATGGCCATTGGCAAGGCAGGAGAAAGGATAGGCAGGGCTGGCAGGTAGAGAGAATATATAGAAGGAGAAATCAGAGAGGAGAGATCTAGGAGCCAGAGAAGGAAGAGGACATCAGGGGCCAGCCACCCAACTACAAAGCAAGCCACGGAGTAAGAGTAAGATTTACAGAAGTAAGAGAACAGGAAAAGCCCAGAGGCAAAAGATAGATAGGTTAATTTAAGAAAAGCTGGCTAGAAACTAAGCCAAGCTAAAGCCAGGCATTATAAATAAGAATAAGCCTCCATGATGATTTATTTGGGAGCTAGGTGGCAGGCTCCCCAAAAGAGTAAAAACAAACAGCAACAGTAGATATAAACTAAATACATTGCATTCACCAATGTAAATTACCAAAGAATCTATGTTAAAAAGTATTAATGTCATTATTTTAAAAAATTGTATCTAATTTCAAGTAGCCAAAGGGCTTTGGAACAATATCTAGTGGCCTGACAAATTCAGGTGGGTCGGGTACAAGGAACTGGAAGCCACCCAAGCTGCTACTATAGTGGCTGCCAACTACCACCTCTGTTGTTCCTACCGGATATGCTGCAAGAAATGGAGACTTTCCTTCATGAAGAGTGGTAATTACTTGGCAGGCCATGGCTCCTTTCACATGTGATTTTAAAATATGTATAAAAGGCAATTTCAAAAATCCGTTTCTAAAATGCTTTCATGAATAGCCTGCCAAGTTGTGATTGCTGAACAAGGAAATGGAGGGAGTGTATTCTGTCTGTCAGCAGGGGTTTGCTACCCCTGCTTAATGACTTCAGTGTTGAGGAGAAGCGTGGGCAATGTGCAACTCCCAGTCTGAGCTCTTAACTATAATAATCACGAATTAATGGAAGGGAAAGAGTTGGTCTTGAGCAGAGATTGTTTCAGATTCTTTTAAATGTCAGTTTTGCAAAATGATTCTGAAGATAGAATCAGAGGGAAAAACACAGTGAGAATGTTCGGATTTCTGTAGTTGGTAACAGTAAAAGAGAAGTCTGGAAGTTTCTCCAGCCATTGTTTCACACAGAGGTGAGCAGTCCTAGAAGAACAACCCTGAGGAGAATTTGGTGAAGGCTTTTTGATATTTTGTGGATTAATAATAAGCCTTAGGTCCACAAAGTATATGTAAATTGCGTAAGTTATCTCCTATTTTAAGTTTTTCCATTTTCCAAACCCTTGCCATTTTAGTGGTATGCTATGGATCAGATTCCATGAACAAATGGCCTATGCTTGTGAAACAAGTTATCACTGGCCACAAGGAAAACAACGCTCACTGAAGGGAATATTTCCATAGAGACTTCAGGTCATGAAGAAGAATGGAACTAATGTGTGATAGTTCAATCTTCATGGAGAAATGTTTTGTAATATAAAATTAAAATTAATAGCTAATTTATATTATCTGCTGATAAGGAAGACAAAACTATTTCTTGGGTAAAACTATTTTGAACAGTCATTTACATTTTGATTTATGTAAGGTCATTATCAAAGAATATTGTAAAATAATTTTTCAACATTTTTGGTGAGTAATAATAGCTCAGAGCTAAAGTAAAGTTGCTTTCTGCAAGTGGTAGGATTATAAAGAAATGAATAAATGCCCTTTACTGGTACCTTTCTGCCTTCCTTACTTACATAGAATTTTATCCTTTGGTTTTAGGAAAGAAATATTCCTCTTTTTTCTTTCCCCAAATGATTCTGATTTTGCTTGTGTTTATTGCTGATGTTTATTGTATAAACTTCAATAGGAAGAGCCCTTAACATAAGGAACTGAAATCTCATTAACTTTTATGTGTCCACCAATATCCCACTCCCCTCTACTTCAACCATATGAGGGGTCAACACTCTCTTAACACTGTGGTGGGGCTCTTGATAGGCTTAAGCCAGTGGCGAAGTTCCAAACCCCAGCAGTTATTTGCTGATGCCAGATCCTCCAAAGAATCCTTCTGTAACACCAATAACAGTGGGTGCATGTGTAAAACAGGATTTGCCTTCAGTGTGGCTTAGTAAGTCACTATGGTGGACAGAACAATGAGGAAAGTTCCTCTGACCCAGGCATACTGTGGAAAGAATTCTTTATAGTTTCAAACAACTGCAAGTTGGGGGTTGCTGGTTACTGATGGGAGCCATAAGCCTAAGTGACCCTTGACACACATGCTGCCATATTTGGGTTTCTCTCCTCTTTTCTTAGATCTAGGCCTTGCTTAAGTCTCCATAGCACCAGAACCTCTTCCCACAGATACCAGAACCTCTTCTCAGATATCAGGTGAATGAGTTGCAGCTAAGCAATTAGGCAGTTAGACAAGGGTAGATAGATAACCTTCAGAGCAACATTTCCTGCTGGCCGAACAGCCCATAATTAAGTCCCTTCCTGTTTGCAACCCCCCTTTTGCCTACTTATATTTGCCTTGAGAGAAAAATAAAATTTTAGAGCTTGATCAGACGTGCTGTCTTGCTCTCATTCTTTGTGTCTCTTGTCCCTCTCATTTGCTGGCTCTCCCTTTAGGTCCCCGTTGAAGACCCCACTGACCGGGGCAGGTTACTAAAATATAACCTATATCACCCTAACTGGTGCAAAGAATGCTGGGTAAGAGTGCTGTTAAGAGTGATCCTCATATAACACTTTTTCTTGATCTTTCAAAACACTTTTTATCTAAGACAATATGATTGAGAAACATACTGTGCCCTAGTCAACTTTGTCAACCTGACACAGCCTCGGGTCATCTGAGAGGAAAACCTTGATTGAGGAATTGCCTAGGTCACATTGGTCTGAGAACATGTTTGTGGGGGATTATACTGATTATTAATTATTACAGGAGGGCCTTGCCTACTACAGGCAGCACTATCCCTAGGCAGGTGGTCCTGAGCTATATAAGAAAACTAGCTAAACTGGGTCCAGAGTATGAGCAGAGAGCCAGTCAGAGAGTGACCCAAAAAACAGTATTCTTCAATGGTTCCTACATTCAGGTTTCTGCTTTGAGTTCCTACCCTGACTTCAATCAATGATGCACTGTAACCTGGACGTTTAAGATGAAATAAACCCTTTCTTGCCCTAAGTTGCTTTTTGTCAGAGTGTTTTATCACAGCAACAAAATAAAATTAGATCACCATGTGTCAGACATGTAACAAAACTACCAATGAAGAGTTGTAGCATGATTCCCACTTTACAAATGAAACTAAAATAATTTGATTATCTAACATTCCAATAAAGATTTGAAAGCTGATAGTCATACTTCCTAATTTAACTAGTAACCAGAGTGACATGCTTCTCTCAAAACACAGCATTCAATGAGCCCTGAAGGCTATGATGCTCTTAATGATGAACTTAAGCCTAGCTTTTAGTCAATAATTACAGGTGACAGACAGTTAACTGCAGCCCAGCCTCTTATCGCCATCAAAAGGTTCCCAGTTTGACTTATCATTCAGAGAATATCTAAAATGAACTAAGTGTTCTGACATATGAACTTTACATTTTTCACTTGTTGCTCTTTAGATCCTTTTCATTTATTTTATTACTTCATTTAATCAAGCCATTAAAGGCAACAGATATCTAACATGCATGTGGATCTGCAGAGCAAGACCTTATGCTCTGTACTATTTGGCTCAGTCTCCATGCTTCTATTAGGAGAGAATTCATGTAAATGAACATAGCAAAACTCTGTTAGACAGAGGCTCTCAGATAGAATGGCCTTGAACAAAGTTGGCTTAGGGACTGTGAGAGTTCTGCCAGCTCTGGCTCGTTGGCAGTCATCGCATATCTCCTCAGGTTGTTTCGGAACACATGCTGTGTGCAGCTAGCAGCCCAGCCTTTTGGAGCTGTGAAATGTCTCTCTGCAGCCCTCCAGCGAAACTTCAGCAGGAGTGCCAACAGGCCCGAAAAGCCACAGCTGAAGTGACATGCACATACAGCATCTGCCGTGGATTTGAGTTCTTCCACAGTCTTTATCTTGAAGTACATATACTTTCTTCCTTCAGAAAAGAACATAGAACAACCAAGAGAATTTTGCTTAACAACTTCCTGGCTTCTAAGATACTGTGAACAATGCTTTATTACAGAATATAACTTGGGTCCTCTGTTGATCTCTTTACTACAGACCTTTCTTTGTCTTTGTCTTTCCTCTGTCTTACAAAAGCATTAAGTAAATCTGTTCATACTTTCCTTTGTAATGATATCACTGACTTGTAGAGTTGGTGTTGTGCCAACTATCCAGTATAATTCCAATTCAAACTCAGAGTCAGTGTAAGTCTGATCCAGCGAAGGGGTAAAACAAAGAAAGCTGAACTCCTGTTACCTGCAAGTCTGGAGTAAAATTCCTCAGCAATCTGACAGAACCTTGTCCCAGATGTGAAAGGAGCAAAAGGAATTTCATCACAATACAAATAAATGCAGTAAGTGCAAAACCCTGTCCTTTATCTGTAGTAGTGTCGGTTCATTTTTATATAATGTTCTGGTCCTTCTTTTTGGAGTGAAACTCATCTCAGATTCCTCACATGTAGTTTTATTGAGGTTGAGACTATAAGTCTAAATTTGTTTTTTGTTTGTTTGTTTTAAAAAACAAAATCCAATAAAAGTGTTCATGTCTTTAAGAATCTTCTGAGAGAGTACTGAATCTCTGTGGGTAGCCACAGAACTGAAATTGTCTGGTAGAAAAGTAACAGCAGTGTTGACAGAATAAAAAGTAGTTGGGACCACTATTTCCCTTTTGGTTTGAAAGTGTTACCTAAACGCCTTAGGGTTGTTTGATGGTAGGGGTGCCAGTTTCCCATTTTGCTAGTTGGTCATTCATGCCCACGGGTAGATTACCACTCTTCTGTTCAACTCTGACTCCTCACTCATGAAAACTGATGTTGGAGGAGCATAAAAGAGACTCAAAATCAAAATTGTCAAGGAATGTTATGGGAAACCTGGAATTTCCCTTTTGTAATATTCTTTGAAAATATTCAATGGATAGCTGTATCTACATCAGCCAAACTAATTTTCTCATTTTTGTTGGCAGTCACGAGTCCTCTTGGATCCAAACTGGTGACTTTCCTTGATAATTCTGGCGTGAGTTCACATATCAGTGCAAGTGCATGGAAGGGGTGGATCCTTTGTCAGGAGAATCAGTGACACAAATACAGCTCTGTAAGTGTGGAACACAGGTGTGTTTCTCTGGAGTATCTTTATCTTGTTGATTTGTGCTTACACTTTCGTCACTGCCTCTATGCTTCCCAAATTTACATCACATATTTATAAAAAGAAAAAAATTCAAAAACTTGCCAGTATAGACAGTATTTAAAGCTGGGCCGTCAAGTGAAATAATGTAGAGAGTAAGGTGTAGCTGAAGTTTTTTTCAATCCTGCCCAGCCCCACAGACCCCACAACCGCTTATAAAATAATCACTTAGAAGCTTATATTAATTAAACTGCTCGGCCATCAAATCAGGCCTACTACTGACTAGCTCTTACACTTAAACTCAGACCCTTTTCGTTAATCTGTATGTAGCCATGTGTTCCGTGGCTTTACCTGTTGCCTTTACATGCTGCTCCCTGGATGGCAGGCTGGTGTCTCTCCTCAGCCTTCCTCTTCCCAGAATTCTCTTCTCTGCTTGTCCCATCTATACTTCCTGTCTGGCTACTGGCCAATCAACACTTTATTTATTAACCAATCAGAGCAACACATTCTCAGCATACAGATATCCACAGCAGTAAGGTTCAAAGCAAAGGACGAGACAACCAAAGGCCATGCCTTAGATCTGCTTCAGAGCTGGATGTTTGAAAAAAATCAGAGAAATGAGCAATGGGGAGGAGGGAGAAAGAATTATCTGTGACTTAGCAGGAGCTGAAACCAAGGAAAGGGAGGAAAGAAGAAAAGAAGTGAGGGAAGAAGAAAGGGAGAAATGGAGGGGAATATTGGAGGAGGGAGGGAGGGATGGACTATGTGAGCTGTGTCAAAGGCCATATGCAAGGTAAGGAGATGAGAATCTAAGCCTGACTGCTGCACATAGCAGCGTGGAGTTACATGGAGTAACATACCTGACCTGGAGAGGCACATAAGAAAATGCTAACAGAGCAGAGTTTCAGCACTCAGTGCAGGGTACAGACTCTGCACATGAGAACAACCTAAAGAATTTCTAAAGCACTGATTCCTGGGCCCTTTTCTCGGAGAATCAGACCTGTAAGAATGGACTGGTGGCTAGGAGGCTTTCTTCTGAAAACATTCCATTTCAGTCAGTTAGATGACTAACTGACTGTTGGCTTCTACAGTCCAGGTGACTTTGGTCAGCAGGAACAGTAATCACGATGATGAGCAGAGTGATACGTGTGCCAGAAAAGCTAAACTTGAATAGGCAAAGAAAGTTTAGAGACCTTGCTGTTGCCTCACAAGCAATGCGTCAATTGGATGTGGTAAATAAAGAGGTGCTCACATTGGCGTTCAGAAGAAGGGATTATGGAAAAGAGGTTGAGTTGAATGCGACAGCTACAAGTCACGAGACCAGCTAAGACCCGTTAGCGAGAGTCACACACTGCTTTTGAATTTGAAAAGGGCATGACAAAGTTGATGCTTCGTTGTCTATCATAAATGACTGCATTTTTAAAAAGACATTATATTTGTTTTCGTTTGTGTGAGTTCATGTATGTATGTTTGTGTGTGTGTGTGTGTGTGTGTGTGTGTGTGTGTGTGTGTGTGTTTGTATGTCTGTATGTGAAACATGCTAGAAGAGGGTGTCAGATTCTCTGGAACTGGAGTTACAGGTACTTGTAAGTCTCTGGATGTGGGTGCTGGGAGTCAAACAAGGTCCTCTGTAAGAGCAGCAAAAACAACCTCTCAGCCATGTCTCTAGCCCCAAATGGTTGCATTTTTTTCATAAGACATCTATAATAAGGATTATCCTTCATTGCAGTTATATTGTTTTTGCTTGTTTCCACACGATCCTCTCATCACCACATCTTTTATTTCTTAATTACCATCATTTTTACATTTATCTTGAAAAGTGATTTTAACTCAGCTTCAAAGCCCAATGAGTGCACATAGAGTTTAATATTTATTATTTATTTTATTGTCGCTGGACTTATCCACAATGCCAACTGTATTTCTCAGAACACAGAGATAAATATATCTCGAATTAAAACATAACATAGGGGACATGAGAGGCAGTAGTGGAATGACGTGGTTTATCATCCAAAGAAGACACTTCTGAGATGCAAGGGGATAGATACCATTGCCACAGTAGGCATGATCTGGACATACTCAGAAAAACGGCGACAGCTGAACCCTTGGGAAAGAGGAGACCAGTGTTCAAGAGCATCTTCTCCTTGCCATACTTAGGAGAAAGTTGCCTTGTGGATAGTAACAGCATATCCAGGGCTAAAACGATATTACTCAAAGGGCTCCTGGAACACTGCTATAGCTTGCATCTGAGAAGTCCCTCAAAAACTTACGTGTTGAAAACTTGTCTCCAATGCAGCGGTGTGTAGACGTGGGACCACTTGGCCATGATTGAATAAGTGCAGTTCTGACATAATCAGAGGATTAATCTATTGATGGATTCATCATTTCGTAGGCTATTTCTCAGTGGTGAAAAATAACAGAAAGTGAAACCTACTCCATGGAAAAAGTAGGAGCCTGACCCTAAAGGAAATGTTTATCACCAGTCATTCACTTATTGAATGAATGTTTCCTGGCCATCATGAGGAGAGCAGCTTTATTTCACAGTTTATTTTTGTTTTGACATTCTGTTTTACTATAGCTCAGAGACAATGGACCCAAGACACCACAGACTGAAACTCTGTAACCATGAGCCCAAATAATGTTTCCACCTTTAAGTTGATTGTCTTAGGTGTTCTGTTACAGTATGCAGATGCCTGACTACTACAAATGTTAACTGGAAATGTTGCACAGGTGAAGCAGATGCTTCTAGATAACATAAAATTCAGGGGCTTTTTTATCGGTACTGTACACTGATTGCTGACAGCTGTTCTGAGGTTTTCACTTTGTATGTCTGCATTGTACAGCTGTGGGGAAGACTTCATTGAGCTCTAGATTCCAGAAATGTACAGTGAGTGCCACTGACATGGAAGTTCTGCAGTGCTAAGAGAACTGTTGCTCTGAAGTTTGACAAAGGCAGCAGAGCCGGCTAAGTTCCCAGGCACTTTAGGGGGCTGTCCTGAGTTCTATTCCCTCTGTCTTCACGTGACCTCTGCCATCTCCTGGTCTGAATGAGAAAGTCAGTGAGATGGCATTTCTTAAAAAAAAAAGGCAACTCTCTTAGGCAATCATTGCATAAGTATTAAATCCAATGTTTTCAATTCTTTCTCTCTGGTGACCCAATAGCTTCTAACACTTCAGAGCCCTCCTGGAAACTTTCTTTGAGACATTACCATCTTAGTTGTGATACATTCTAGCACTGCTTTGCTGATGCTTTTTTCTTCCCCTTCCTGGCCTGTGGACAGTTCTGTGGGCATTCTCAACAGTTCTCTTTGAAAAACTATTTTCACCCTGCCCTGGAGGTTTCACTATCACTGTGCTCATGATCCCAAATCATATCCTGACCCCTTTCTTCTTTTCTGTTTGCAGTACTAAAGTTTTCACCACACATTAATTTTTTGTTATTAGATCCAAGGAAAACACAACATTTCTTTCTTATGACAAGTTCCCACATCCAGCTGCGTTTCAGTTCTGTAGAAAAGTTAACACAAGATCATAGCCTTTCACACTCTCATATTGTTTTAACAACAAGGGGTTGGTGTACAGCTTCCATCTTATGATTATGCTTCAAAAATCGTATCCCCGAGGCTTGGGTAGCACAGAACTGGAGCAACCCTAACACAGGGTGAATATTGACCCTAATGCTTACACTGTAAGTTCCTGAGCAGAATATACACAGGCAGTGCACACCCAAGAGAAAAGAAGGAAATTGAACTTGTAACTTGAGTTGTTCAGTTTTCTTCTAAGACCTACAGGTCAAGTCAATTTGGAGAAGCCAGGAGAGTTATAAAATGGCTGTATTGTTTGTGTGAAGAAAAAGGTATTGGAAATGGAGTGCCTCTGGAATACTCTCATTTTCAACCCCTGAGGGGACTAGTTGGCACAATGATGAAGCTTACCATATAGTACAACAATAAGATGATTGGAATAGAGTACATACACATGGATATGAGGTCTGTGTCATCCCATAGAGTCCAACAATAAGATGATTGGAATAGAGTACATACACACGGATATGAGGTCTATGTCATCATCAAGTTAACAGGAAAATGAAAGTACAAACATTAAAATCCATTAACAACTTAAATCCATCATCGCCACAGAATACAGAATTCAAGGCTTTTTTGTTTGCTTACTTCTTGTTGCTTTGATAAAATACTCTGAAAAAAGGAACTTAAGGGAAAAAGGGTTCATTTTAGTTCACAATTCAAATCCAGCATGATGAGGAAGACAAAACTGCAACTTGAAGCAGAATGATGAATATGTACAGTTGCTTACTTCCATATCTCAGTTTATGGAGTCTAGGATCTGGTCCCCACAACAATGACACCCGCAGAGAGAAGAGGGGTCTACAATTCAGCTAGGGAATAGTACCACTCACAACAAGGGGTCATGGGATCGTCTCATCTCAAGTAACAATGTAATTACTATAATCCTCCACAATTGTGGCAGAGGGCCTTCTTCCTGGTGGTTCTGTGTTCTGTCAGGTAAACAGCACTGAGCATGACACAAATAATTCAAGTTTATAATCAAATCTTGCCTTTGTGGGCTAAATTTCACAGAAACTAAATTCCAATCTTCAACTTCTTCATCTTTCTCTGCTGCTTGGTCCTAAGTGGATACTTCTGATGCTAGGCTGTGCTGTGAACCTTGTGAAAGCTACAGCCAAGTCCACCTCAAGCCAACTGATCTTTTTTAAAAGTCCTCAAACAAGCATCACCCATCCACTAAATTTAAGGAACAAGACAGGAACTGAAGAGATGGATCAGTGGTTAAGAGCACTGAAGAGGACCTGAGTTCAGTTCCCAGCACCCACATAGAGTCTTACAACCTCCTGTAACTCTAGTTCCATTACCTTCTTCTGACCTCCAAGGTCTCTCTCTCTCTCTCTCTCTCTCTCTCTCTCTCTCACACACACACACACACACACACACACACACATTA
>CABHPQ010166010.1:25467-41024 GCA_902168405.1 Peromyscus aztecus
CACACACACATTAAAAAAAAAAAGAAAACAAGAAATCTAGGCCCCCAGATCAGTTATTTCAGACAAGGATATATTCTCAGAAATGAAAGAAAACCCATCTGTAGCACGGCCAAAGTTCTTAGTAATTATTCCTGAATGTTCCTGCATTAGAGTGACAGCAGACAGACGATTGTACTGCCAGGTTGAAAGTGATTCAAAGCCAGTGACCCAAAGACGAGTACTGAATTGAACTTTGGGAGATGATTCTCAGCAAAAACATCATTTTGACTCTACCATTCATTGCATCTTGATTGTAAACTCAACTATACGTTCTTTGTTTCTGGAGGATAACATATCAGCCATGGCTGTGCTTGCAAGCTTAAAAATTACGTGATTATTGGTGGCCAGGCTTAGTGAAGTGTTACTTTTCCATTCTCTCCATTGAAAATCTCATGGCTTCATTTTCCTTTTGGGTCTGTGTTCTGATAACCTGCCTTCAGGTAGGATGTGAGATTCACTCTGTAAGGAGCAGGCATTTCCAGACTGGAACCACAATGGCTGTTTCTAACACATCTTACAGAAATGCTTCTGATTTAAAACCCTGTCTCCAGGAATATACATAATGTTTGAATATGATTTGGTTTCTTTAAAGTTCATGTTGAAGTTTGATCAGCATTGCCTTAAAAGATGGGGAGGTCTCTAATTATGGTTAATGCCTTTCTTAACAGGAGTTTGTTCTTACAAAAATGGGTTGTTATAAAGCAAGACTTATCATCATCATGTTTGTCTCTTCCAAACATATCTAGCTGCCAATCATGCTTTCTTCATCTTTAGAGATAACATGAGACCATCTCTGGGTATAATGCCCAATTTTACAGGACTACCTGTGAACTGTGTTCTAAATAAATCCATCTGTCACAGGGATTTCGTAAGAGCAGTAGAAAATGGATGATATAATATGTAACCAGACAATCTAAGTCAACTTAAAACCCCTGCATGAGGCCTTAACTCTTGAGTGTGTGTAAACCTCATTAGCTCCAGAAGCACCCTTTGGGAAATAAAAACAAAATGAAACCAAGAACAATAAACTCAGTGCTGTCTAGCATCCATTGGAACAAAAGTTTACACCGGCTTTTGTAAAATGTTATTGAAACACAGCCATGTCATTCATTCATGTGTGGTTCATGACTGATCACAGTGCAAGAGTAGAGTTCAATATCTTCAAACTGCACCAGCTGAGCTATGAAGCCTCAACTAATAATTATATGTACTTTCACAATGGAAGTTTACCAGCCTCTCAACAAGACTAACTCTGACACACAAGAAAGCCAATGTCTCATAGTTAGAGGCAATGCCTTGAATTCTTTCCCCTAATACCAGAATATAGTCTTATTCTGGGTTATTGGTAACATAAGGGCAAAAATTCAAGGCTAAGGGATAACAATAACCTGTTTCCAGGCTAATTTTATGGTCAGCTCATGGTTGAATCCTAAGATCTGAGCCTTTCCTAAGATCTATACTCCATTTTTTGTCATGGTTATTACTGATCTTCCTCTCCAAAAAACAGTCAATAATGTGCAGCTTCTGTAATGGGCAAGGTTCTACTGTTTGTACCTAAGCCTAATGCTGCCACATGCATGGGTATAGTTTAAATCACCTGGATAGGTACAGGAAACAGGCCCTAATTCTAAAGCTAGAAGGCTTTATAAACCAAGGCCAACATCTCTTAAACTCACATTCAAATCCAAGGCCCCAAATCACATCTTTGTTTCTCAAAGACCTTGCCCTGAATTATTCAAATTTTCAAAGCTCCTGAACAATGAATGTAATATTGAGGTGCTTTAAGACAACTAATTAATGTCTCCCTGTACTTGACTTGAGGATTGAACAAAATTAATAGATAAGTAAAACATATAGAATAAAACAAGCTTCATTTCTGACATTGGTGGATACAACCTATAGTTGTAGATACTTTAGTGTCCCAGTGCTGGGCCCAGAACCAAACAGCTGCACCTATCCAGTCCTGTGGGCCCTGAATCGTATAGTATGGAGAAGGAGAAAGGCGGAGGAAGAAGGTAGAGGAAGAAAGGCAGAGAGGAGAGGGCTGGACTCCTGCCTTTGTTCCTCACTAACCTGATAAAGAAGGAACATGCTCAAAGATGGTACGGGACAGTGGCCTGCATTGCTTCAATTCTGTCCACATGGACAGGAGCATCAGAATCAAGAAGGAAGTTGTCCTTCTCGTCAACATAAACTACAATGAAAGCTCAGGGAAGTATGCTGTGGAATTTTCCAGCTGATGAGTAAATTCACATTTCAAGGACTAAGGCATCTTCATGACTAAATGAATGCTACCTTCCAACTGTCAGGTGTAATCCAACTGTACAAATCTTATAATTAACATCTTTATTTCTGCATTTGATTTCATGCAAAAAGTGATCAAGTGATATCTGAATGCAAAGGAAAATGCCTATTGTTTGAAAACTACAGAAAAAAACTTTCAAGTTATTTGCAAAATTTATTAATCACTAGCCTCCATTTGTGTGCTCTAATTAATAGTAACTTTTGAAGCAAAACTACTGCTTTTGAGATGAATCTGTTTCCCTTATCTAAAGTGATGATACTAAATATACTGTAGTAAAGGTAGCAACCTCTTTCTGTAAGGGGTCAGATGGAGACATTTTCAGGTCTTATGGTCTCCAGTGCAATTGCTAAATGTCTTTCATGTAAACAATCAATTAAACAAAACAAATAGAGAGAAAATGAGTGACTGTTGATGAAACCTTGCTGCAATCACACAATCTGGCCTATTGACCACAGACTGTTAGAATCCAATCTGTACAGTGTTTGAGACAGTTCCTTAAGAAGATGTCAGACACACAGTAGGGATTTAGTAATACCAATCTCCCATCTTTCTTGTCACTAGGAAACACTATTGAATTGTCATAAGTATTCTGTATTTAAAAAAAATCTAGTACATAGATTTTTATTTTGTAGCTCTTAAGCCACTGCCAGTAAAAATGAGTAATTACCATCAGCTCTAAGGGATTTCATAAATCATCATTATTAAAGCTTATTTCTTAATTATTGTTGTAAAAGGTCAACAGTATGTGGACTCTAACTACTCAATTAAAGGGAAAACATATAAGTAAATTTGAGTATATTAAGTAGATCCTGTAGATAAGTCAGAATGTTATTTGCTCCTATTTATGTTACAAACCTAAACACAACATTGGGTCTTCCTAGAATAAAATATCTAAGCAAATTGAGGAAATAAGCTGACCTTTAAAAACTGTTTTTTAGCTGAAATTAATTTTTCTTCTTTGCTTCTTAGACCAATGACTTTACTCTCTCTCTCTCTCTTTTTTTTTTTTTTCTGTTAGAGGTATAAGAATCCATACAATGTTTTACAGAGACTTTGATGGAATTCTCTGTATTTAAATCTAAGTCTAAATGTGCATTCCTAGACAAGTGAACTATAACTCTGTACTTTCTATCCATGTGAAAAATAAGTCACGTCATTTTCCCTGTTGCAAGGAATTACAGTGTGTTCGTTTGCCAGTGAAGAACCTCTCAACCAAAAATAACTGCTCCCAACTCTGCCAGTACATTTGAACCACCTGGGAGCTCGTGAAAAATCAGTCAGGGCTCCATCTTTGGAGAGTCTGATCTAATTCACCGTGGGCAGGACTTTTGCTCATGTTTTTAAGAGATCTGAACCATTTTTTTCTCTGTTGTCTAACTTCATCCTAAAGAGTCAGAAAAGCTGATTGTGTGTGGGAGAGGCTGCTTCTCTGACAGCAGACATTGGATTATTGATTTTGCAGATTAGTGACCAAGTTACTCTCACTGCCTTTAAATGATAACTACAAAAGTATGTGAAATAAAAATGGGGAAATTGAAGCAAGGAGTTCTTGTTTTGATATGTGCACAGCTGGTGTCGCTTCCAGCTGTGGGGTAAGCAGAAACGCTACAGGAACAATGCTAATTCTGAGACATCCTGGGGCTCCGGTGGCTCCAGCTAATAACTCAGCACATCATTCTGGTGAGGAAACAGTTTCGATTTGTTTGTATTTTAATTTCTAAAAATATTTCCTCCTTTTCTGTCTTAAAGTTAACTCACAAACAAGTAGACTTCCTGACATAGAATGAATATTAATGTTTCAGCTTCCCATCTCACAACCGCTTTCAGTTGCTGCTTGGTGCATAGATTTTTAGGTGATGAAAACCTTTCAAGCAGAGCCAGGTTAGAAGAGAAAAGGTGAAGAATGACAAAGACAGATGTGTATGTCTAGAACCTCCCTGGGGTAATTCAATTTTCTGGCCTTGACGTCATACTTGTTTTGGTCACATTCCAGGCAGCAGCTGCGTAGTTTCAGGCTGTTTGCTATCGGACCCTTCCTCAGAATTTTCATTTGAACCTTCCTTCCAGCTTTGAGTCATATATCACTTTAAGTTTGAGGTTTGGGAAAAGAAACTGTTTATATCCTGTTTCCGTGATAGTGACTAAGCCACTGTACTTGTGCCGTCCCCTTGCTGAGTGCTGGGAAGAAGTGGTCACTGTTTTGTTGAAAAACTAACTGTCCATACTGATTTCATAGCTTGGCTCCTGATGAGGCAGATTAACAGATTTTTATATGATGCTCTTTGACAATCCCTCCAGCATAGGCACCATACTCAAGCCACAGCCATCCCAGGGTACATTCTCCTGCACTGTTCGGCTGCAGTGAAGTTCCCCCATTCAACAAGTGACAAGGATAAAAGTATACTGTTTGGAGGGTTTGAAAATGTACTGATACCTCTACATAGAAAGAGCCTGTAGCAGATGGAGCACCTGAAGTAAAATGAAACACATAGTGAGTCCTCCTGGTTCTTTCCTTTGGACTTCTGTATTCAGTTTCCGATAAACAATGCAGGGGTTGGAGAAAGATTGGGGCTTCAGTCTGATCCTCTGTTTCTCACATGTATCCTGAGATTTTTTTTGCCTTCCCTTTTTAAATTTCAGTTTTTTCATCCATAAACTATAATAACAATGTGCCTATTTTATTGGATCAGTAAGAACATGAAATGAGATTGTAGTCATAGTTTTCCTGTGTCCCGCCTGGTCCCACAGCCACTTGGACAAGTAAACACACAGAGGCTTATATTACTTACAAATTGTATGGCCTAATGGCTCAGGCTTCTCTCTAGCTAGCTCTTACATTTTAAATTAACTCATTTCTATTTATCTGTGTTTTGCCATGTCTTCTGTGGCTTACCAGTCTGCTGGCATGTTGTTCCTTTGGTGGAGGCTGGTGTTTTCCCACCTTCTTCCTGTCTGTCTCTGTTTGGATTTCCAGCCTGCCTCTAAGCTACCTTGCCATAGGCCAAACGGCTTTATTTATCAACCAATCAGAGCAACACATATTCACAACGTACAGAAAGACATCCCATAGCATGAGATGTTTCCAAACAGCTCAATGCCTAACCCATAACAGATGGCTTTCTACAGCTATGATGGCAATTGTTCAGTTAATGTGCACTATCACCTCAGCAGCCAGTGGCATTGTTCTCTATTGTCCATGTTCAAAACAGACTCTAAAATTTTCATCGAGGACAAAGACTTTGGTTTGCTTTCCTTTCATTTCTCTCTCTCTCTCTCTCTCTCTCTCTCTCTCTCTCTCTCTCTCTCTCTTTTAACACCTTGAGATTTTTAAATAGAGAAACTCGAGTAGTTGTTGTGTAAAGTGGAAAGCTAGATTGCTTTCAAATATAGCAATATAAAATTTATGAGTCTTTTAGAACAAATGGATTTTTACTTTGTGCAAAATCAGCTGAAGCTATTCCGTTTTTATCCTGCTTTATATGGAAAGACCATTAACAATTTATGGACAGGACATTAAGTGGCCTTGAATTATCAAGTGAGAAAATTCTTCTTCTAATATTTTTATTCTTTCTGATTATTTCAAGTTCCAGTTAATTAGACACTGTGGTCTAGGTAATAATATATGTTAACAGAATATGGCAGGGTCCAAATAATAGGCAACAGAATATTTAGTGCACACTAAATAATAAAACATTGCATCCACTGATAAAGTTTTTATATTTAACTTTGATATATTTAACTTTAATAGGTTAAGTTGATGCTTAAAAATCCATTCCTAAAAATTTATTTTTGAATAAAACCGAACTATTTGAAGAAGTATCTACTAGATAATAGTGCAATTACTTTCCGTATTTGGAGAGAGTGAAGCTGACAGCTTCTACTTGGAAGCCTAGACCAGTTGACCTGCTCTTTTCCTTCCGAGTCAAGATGCTGAACAGCAGAGAGAGGATCTGAATCACTCATTTGCTCAGAGAGCATGTCTGCATGGTGATGACTCAAAACACCACTTTGGCATGACTACTCTTCCTTTACCTCCCACTCCACCAGCCGCATCTCTGTGGGCTGCGGGGAACGGGAAAGGAACTACAAAACAAGATGAGTAGGAAGATGAGTATTGATTCTCAACTGGTCTCAAGTGGTACTTTTTAAAGTTTTTTGTGTGAAAATCAAAGACTTCTGTAGTCTGAACACAAGCCTCACATAGTTTTAACCTGGCAATCAAAATATCAAAGAGTAACAGCTCTTGTATTATTTATGGGTTTTCAACTATTTGTCTCCCTGGTTATGTAGCTATTTTCCCACATCCAGATGAGACATTTTTCACTTTATGAACTCTCTCTCTCTCTCTCTCTCTCTCTCTCTCTCTCTCTCTCTCTCTCTCTCTAATCTATCTAATCTATCTATCATCTATCTCTCTATCATCTATTTGTCAATCTATCCATCTATCTATATATTCATCATCTATCTATAATCTATCCATCCATATCTATCTATCTATCTATCTATCTATCTATCTATCTATCTATCTATCTATCTATCTATCTGTCTATCTGTCTGTCTATCTATCTTTCTGTCGATCATCTATTTATCTATCATCTATTACCTATCATCTATCTATTATCTATCCATCCATCTATCTACTTATCCATCTATCAATCTACTTATCTATCATCTATCTATCTATCTATCTATCATCTATCTATCTATCTATCATCTATCCATATATCTATCTACTTATCTGTCATCTATCTATCTACTTATCTATCATCTATGTATCTATCTATCTATCATCTATCCATGTATCTATCTACTTATCTATCATCTATCTATCTATCATCTGTATCATCTTCTATTGCCTATCTACTGCCATCTTCATCTTTCTTTCTTTTCATCTAACTTTGTTTTGCTACTTGTTCTGCTCTATGTTGTATTTTTTTATAGTACCCTAATAACATCATTTAGAGAATTTGAAATAATCACTGAATTTAATAAAACATTTTATGGGGAAAAATCCTGTCAAATGCAAAAGCACTAATTAGAACATTAGAACTTGATAAAATTATTCCCAGATAATCTGCAGTTGTAGCCACTTATACAAATACCAAAAGTCTACTGAAAATTGTTATTTGTGCCCTTATATACAATGTCCACTGAATGAAGTGTCTATGATTTCTGTTTAATTCTTACTATTAATTCTTGTTTGTTTGACTAGTTGGTTTGTTTTTGTTTGTTTGTTTTTTGAGACACAGTTTCTCTGTGTAACCCTAACTGTCCTGGAATTCACTCTGTAGACCAGGCTGGCCTCAAACTCAGAGATTTGTCTGCTTCTGCCTCATTCTTTTTCTTGAAGCATCAGGCTGACTTTAGGTGTATTTGCTGAAGTGTAAATCTGGCTTACTTTAAACTAGCAAGGGAACAGGTCACTGTGACAGAAGGGAATCAAAGAGTTGGCCTCTTTCCCATTCTCTTTATTCTTCAGGAGACTGAGAACCAAAGGTAAATGAACTTTGCCAAGGTTCCTCTGGATGCCGCAGCTAGAAATGGAACTCAGCTCAGGCATCTTTAGTGACGACTGCAGTGTGTCATTTACCCACCAAAGCACACATGTCTAGAAATCACTTGCTTTAATCTCCTGTGACATGTCAATATTCACAGGCTTCATGGATGCTTTTAAAAATAGGCATTTCTTTCAAATTAGTACTACAAAGCTATTCATTATATGCTCCTCCAATTTTTATTAAACACTTTATAGTGTATCATCTGGAAGGTTTGAAGCTGGTTTACCACTGAATGAAAACACCCACCCACCACTGAAACAAGACAGGCATCAAAGCCTTCCCACAGTAGGCTCTATTTCTTCTTCCTCCTTCCCTCCCTCCTTCCCTCCTTCTCTCCTTCCCTCCTTCCCTCCTTCCCTCCTTCCCTCCTTCCCTCCTTCCCTCCCTCCCTCCCTCCCTCCCTCCCTTCCTTCCTTCCTTCTCTCCTTTTTCAGGCATTAGAAGTTTAGGAAGCTGCATCTCAAACTGCAGTTTACTTGGAAATCTATCCATCTTCTCTTCAAAGCAATGTCTTCTCTTTCATATATTACTTTGATAAACAATGTTGGAACATTTATTGCTTAAGGGAAGATACAAAAATGCTATTATCTAAGTATACTATTTCTCCCCCAGAAATATTTTGAGACACATCAAGAAGTGTTTTATCAGCTGTGATGTTTGTTTTACATGTAGACATAGACATCATTTCCCAAAATGATTGATGGCTACAAATCACTGGGTGGATGTACCCTATGCCATATACATATAACATGTTATATACATTGAAGTATATAATGCTCTGACACATAATGACAATTTAGTTGAGAACAGACTACATAGATCACAGTGGTCCAATAATATTATAATGGATGTATAAAATAGCACATCTGTGATAACTCCAGCATATAAAAGTTTATTGAGCTCCCACATATATAAAAGTATAACATGTACAATTATATACAGAAATAATAACAGTTCCTGATAAATAACTCACTGATTTATGTGATCACTACAGATAAATTTTACTTTAAGTTTTATTTTACAGAAGACTCCTTTTGATTAGTCAATGTGACTCAGTCCAGAGCACAATCTCAGTTCACTTCATCTGTTGTTTGGGTTGGGAGCCTGTGCTGTGACTGACCTGCACCATCAAGGTTTGTGTAAATTCAGTGCTGCTTGCACAGTGTAGAAATTACACAAGGATGAGTATTGCAGAATGTATCACAATCATTAAGCTGTGCAACACAACCTCAGGCTAAAAAGAATATGCACACACTAATATCACAGTTCAAATATATCCAAATTATGCTCTAGTTCCATCGGTGTATCAAACATTCCCTGAGCAGTCATGTTTTAAGCCACAGCTCAGCAGTTAGTCCACTTGGGTAGTGGATATGCTAATTCCGATAATTACATCCATGTTATAAAGATATGATGAAAAATCATTTGGTGTTCCATAAATATGCAACAACTGATTTTTCAATTAAAACTAAAGCCAAAAGCTGTAAAGATGATTCAGTAGATAAAAAGTCTTCCTGTGCAAGCCTAATGACCTTAGTTCAATCCAAAGAACCTGTGGCCTTCTGCCAAGACAGAACCCTCACTTGAAAGTTATCTTCTAACCTCCATATGTACATCTTGACATTTGAGTACCAGGACACACACACACACACACACACACACACTAAAATAATGAATAAAAATGAAATTAAAATAATAAAGCTAAAACTCTCATTTTCTAAGCAAAATATTTAAGAATTATTGTTGGTAATAACACTCTACTTGGCACACCTGAAATTGATGTTTCATGGTAAACCTGAAACATCAATGACTATCTTGAGTTCTGAAATTGTTTCCCTAAGAACAAAGATAGCTGATGGAGAGCAAAAGTTGTTTTAAGATTAAATTTTAGGATTCAAAACTAGTTCAAGTCTTTCTTCAGTGTTAGAAAGCAAAATAAAAATGTGCATTTGTACACACACACACACACACACACACACACACACACACACAGTATAGACAAAAATGAAACCCCAAAGCAAACATTTTCTTTTGAGTGTTTTGGAGCTGCCTGTAACACCTGTGGGAATGCACACTTGTACCTTTCATTGAGTCTCTGTGAGCATAACATACTAACCGCAGAGTTCTAATTGTCTTGTGGTTTCAAAGGAAGGCTGAAGTAAGCCTCACTCCTGCCCTGAAAGGATTCATATGAAGGATTCCTTTTACATCAAATTCTGCAAAACACAAACCAAATGATAGTGAGGGAAGCTGATTGCTGTTCGACTGGGGGTTGGAAGGAAGGAACAGTGGAGAAGGGATGATATAGATGGTTTCTAGCTTTTTCTCTTAAACTTTGGACTTCTAACGTTGAATGAATTCTTATTTTAGGAAGAAAGGAAACTGCTACAGATCTCATTTCCTCCAAGTAGGTGGTGAGAAAAAAGTTGTCAAGCTTGAATGTTCCTTTTGTGGAATTAAACTACATATACATAATTTTTGTTCAGTACAATGATTTTTCTTACTGGCAATTCTAGGCAGGATGTTCTTTCACGATTCACAAAGACGCACAACTATCTGACTATGCTTCTGGGATAGCCTGGGATAACCTCGTTTTTTTCACTATGTTCACTCACAAAACAAGCCTCTCACTCAAATCTAACAGTGAATGCCGTGTGGAGTTGTCCATGGTGCAACAGTCATGGCTGTCAGTGATCAGTGAGGGCTGCAAAGAGGAACGTCCTAGCACGCCAGCAGATAACAGAAATAGTAATAACTTCCATTACTGCACTGGTTGTGCCAAAGAGATTGTGCCCTCAGGGTATTAGGAAATTACCCCAAGGCCCCTCTCTGAGGAGCTACTGAAAAATGACAGCTGCTGAGGGAGGAAGAATCACTCTTCTTTTGGAACTTGGACACTAGGAGGTTGCACATGTCCTAGTGGATGGCCACACACCCATGTGAATGTAGTTAGCATGGAACATTCTCAGGGGGTTATAAATAACAACAGATAAGGATATGACATTGGGTGAGAAATAGAGTAAGGGTTCTATTGGAAGTTGAAGGGATGAATATGATAAATATACACTGTATAAATTAATGATTCAATAAACTATATCATTTAAAAATAAAAATTTTAAATATTTTATAAATGAATTCCTACACAATTCTACATTACCTAGTATTCTCATTACTGGCTGAAAAAAATGAGTATGTAATTTAATTGAGGTTATATCAAACAAAAGGGAAAGCTTGGAACAAGAAGACCTGATTCTACAGGCAATGTATTTATTTCACCTCAGTCCAATGATTCCTCAGATAATAACTGGTGCTAGATATTCTAGTTGAAAAACTTGAAAAACTTGCATGACCTAAGTTTTTTTCTTATGATAGAACAAATTGACGAGGATGTAAAGAAAGACAACAACAAAAGCTGGGCTCACCTCATCACCTCAAACAATACAGGACAGATTACTTTTTCATTAACAGTGTTCACCAAGATGAAGAGTAGTTAAAAGCCAGTTCTTCAAGGAGCAAGATTTCCGTTCCTTGATAAACAAAATCATCAAAAGCCACTTAAAGATGCATTAGGTATAATTTCCATGTCTACTTTTCTTGGGCATTTTATTGGAAGGGAAGTATTATTTGATGGTGGTAGGTTAATGGGGATACCTTTCATGAAAATAAGGGGTGGTAATATTCCTCAGCTAATTAGTTTAATATTGTTTCAATATATTACTACAATATGACAGTATTCTTCTACCTTTTCCAATGCAGGGACAAGGACAAAGTGTGTGGCATTGATTTTTTACTCATAGCTTCATGTGGGCTAGACAGTTGTTCTACCAGTGAGTGAGCTACATCCTAACCCAGTATTGATTTTTAAATCAAAACCATTTGTGCTCCTAACTAGTTTTGTAGGCTAGCAGAATTTTCTGTGACTCTGTTTCCCAGTGGCCTATGAGTTTCTCCCAGCACTGTGGCCCAACTGTGCCTTTACTGGGAGTTTTACAAGATGTAGCCTTGAAAGACTTTGTAAACTCTTTACAATATATATTTTCAATATTTTCATTTCTATTTCAAATCAACCATTGCCCATTATTTTATTTATGTGTGTAATTTGGGGGCACTTGGTTTATACATCCCTGTCGCTGGTATTCATTTGGCCTGGTTAGTGGAAAGTTTTGTGAGCACATAAAGTCAGAAAGTTGTCTTTCCTGCCTGCCTTCATGCTGCCCCTCTTTTTTTATTTATATCTCCTGTTCACTGCAAATCTTCAAGCGACAGACACATCACTGTTTACATGTCTGTTCCTTTTGAATTCACTGGGTTATCCGGTGTTTGGTTTATAATTCAAAATTCAAAGGGGTAGAGAGCGCTGGCAAAGACAATTCCTTTAACCTAATGTCTTTCCTGTTAGAATAGCACTTAATTTGTACATTCCTTTTCCTGTACTCTTCTTCCTGGGTTTACTCAAAAGAATTTGTATAAAATAACTTAAGACAGAAACAGGTTGAGAACTCAACCAATCTGTTCAATACAAAGTTATTGACGTAAAATATTAAATTTCCATAAATTTTCCCCCTCACAATTATAAAATGTATTTATGAGCTAGATATATTTATGAGCTAAAATTAAGTTTGTTTTTAGTAGGGGTTTTATTTTATAATCTATAGGCATTAATTTTTGCCCTATTCAATTGTTTTTTATACAAATGTATCGAGAAAACACATTTAGCAGTATTTCCAGACAGGCCACATTATAGATACTATCAGCTGTGATCTTCATTCACCAAGATAAAAATTGTTCCTCATTTGACTGATGATTTGGGATCATTATCCATTCATCAGAGTTGTGCCAATGAGTCCAGCTCCTTTTGAGAGAAAGGATGCTTGAGTGATGGAAGGAAAAACCCGACTGAAGCAGTGGCACTAATCTCTCTCCTCCAGCAGCGTTGTGTGCCACTCGCTGTCTCGTGGTGTATATTCATTCCCACATGTTTTCAGCAGAGGTGCTGCAATCTAATTCATATAATACTAACCTGTATTTTTTTAGATTGGATACAGTTTGATAATATTTAGCCTATTTTTGTATCTATGAAATATTATTTTGGCCATGTAGCTATTTTTATTCATGTGTTTTAAAGGAATTAAAAATATATAACCAAAACTTAGATGGTTTACTTTCAATTTTGTTCATTTTCTTTACCAAATTTGACATGTGGGAAATATAATTAGGCTGAGAATGAACTAGAATAAACACAGCCATTCTAAAATAACCAAAATGCTTACTTGTCTGAATTTACCTAACATCTTAATATTACTTCACTTTCTAACTAGAGCTCTTTGCAATCTATATTTTGGTCTTATTTATCTAAATTTTGTGATATATTCCTTGGATCCACACATTATGTAGCAAGTATTCTTATGGCCTGAAGTCCGTATTTAAGTTCTGGAAAAAAAAAAAACAAGATTATTTGGACAATTCACTGTTGTGCTATTTATGACGTTTATGACCTTAGTGTGTATTTCTGTTCCATACTGGCACACATGCTAATTAAACATTTCTAAAGAAAAATGCATTTGCCTCAAAAACCCTCTGTAATATTGGACTCAGCTCCTAGGTGGGCATGCTAGGCTTGCAGGGAGTCTGCATCTGCAGATAACAGCCACTTCCTGCTTTGCAGTCTCACAGGGCAGTCTCCATCCTTGTGATGTCATAAAGGCAGAGAAATTTGCAAATCTCACGCATTTGTATAAGCTCTAAATGATTTCAATGGTTATTCCTTGAGTTTTTTTTTTATGAATTCTGAAAAATAATCTTGTAATCTGTAAAAACGTGTGTCCACATGAGTATAGATTTTTATAATATCTTCATTTCTTCTGGCACTAATTAATGTTTTTAAAGACAGTCACACTGCTTTTAGACCTCTGGTATCCAGGTGTGGTAAGAGAGATAAATATTTGTTTTCTGTCAAAGCTACAACACATATGTATGTATGTATGTATATATATATATGCATATATATGTATGTGTGTATGTATATAAGAGGAGCTCCCCATGTCATTGTTGCCAAACAACAGTGATATCTCAGGTGATATATGAGCCTTCAAGTCGTGTGCATCTATAGTAGATGCTAAGTCCTTTATTAGTCATCTGTAGCCACTTGCTTATAAAATTCTCTATTTGGCTCAAAGGAGATGCCACAGACAATAGCAATCGTAAGAGAAATGTAGAAACCGATTTTTAAAGTTTCTATCAGATTCCAAAAGTTGACATACATTCAAGGGGCCAGTCATTATTGAACAGAACCCTGGAAAGTGAATGTGCAGTGTTGTTCTGCTTTGTGGGTTGACCACAGACTGCTTGGGTGAGCTGCAGGCATAGTAGGTAATCCTGTAAATTCAGTGAACATCAGTACTTCTACCACCCAGGAAATGCCTGCCACCTTGGAATGAAGTCTCACTATGACAGTGATACTGAAAAGTTAACCACAGAAAGGGCTATTGTCTGAAAAGCCTGTCTGTGGCACCATGTGTCCAGCCAGCAGCACACTTGCCTGCCCTCTGCAAGTGAGCTGGCCTACTCCAAGGTTATAGTGGTGTTAAAGAGAATGCTCCATAGGCTCATTTATTTGAATACTTGGTCCACAGTTGGTGAAACTGTTTAGGAAGGATTCAGAAGTGTGGTCTTGTTGGAAAAGGTGTGTCACTGGGGGCACCATTTGAAGTTTCAGAAGTCCAGTCATCCCCAGTTAATGCTCTCAGACTCATGCCTGTGGCTCAAGATGTAAGCGCTCAATTACTGCTTGAGTGCCATACCTGCCTGCTTGTTGCCATGCTCTTTAACACGATGGTTATGGACTCTTAACACTCAGAAACTTTAAACCCCAAATAAATGACTTTCTTTTGTAAGTTGTCTTGGTCATGTTTACACATGTTCTATTGTTTACACAGCAATAGAACAGTATGACGGAGGCCATCCCTCTCTCAGCCTTGCTTCATCTCCCATACTGGAACAGCTGTTGATTCAACATGAACTTGGCTTGGGCAGATGAGATAAGATCAAAGTCCCAACAGAAACAGAGTAAGGGTAGCCTGCCCTTGGAGACTTTGGGTAGCTACACACTGACAGGTGTTTAAACATTTCAACAATTCTCAAAGGAGACACGGGAATGGAAAAATCTCACAAAAAGTCCAGGTTTATCCATATTTTAGTCTCAGGAGAAGTCATCTACATATCTCAGAATCTGGTTTTTCTTTTAGTAGCTCTTCATACCTTGCCATGTCAAAATTAGGCTGAAGTACTCCATTTGCTTTATAGGGATATGGTCAGCTGAATGTTTTATAAATGCAATTACTTAAAAGTAAGAAATAAGACAAGGCGAAAGCCTTCATCTGGAGGCTGGAGAAGATAACACAATGGGAGGAAAAGAGTCCCAAGACCATGCAAGAGAGTCAGAGCCACACCTGCTCCCACTGTTAGGAGTCCCCCTACCTTATTGTATCTTGTTTGGTCCTGTTTGGCCGGCTTCTCTTGGAGGCTTGCTCTTTCTGAAGAAGAAGCAGAGGACAGTGGATATAATGGAGAGGGGAGGTGGGGTGGGAACTGGGAGAAGTGTAGAGAGGTGAAACTGTGGTTGGGATTTATTGTATGAGAGAAGAATCTATTTTCAA